>JAACNH010003483.1:0-28748 GCA_019447015.1 Hymenochirus boettgeri
ATTAAAAAAATAAAACCTCTCCCCTCAGCTGTGCCAGGATGAACCAACCTAAAAATGCATACTCAAGAGGCAAAACACACGCAGAAATCATCTTTACACAAACTGCTTCTTTCGGTCAGGTGTTCTCCAGATGTAGAGTTAGCCTTCATTGCACTATAACATCTGTAAAATGAACAATAATGCATATATTTCATGTGATGTGTGCATTTTTTTAAGTTTATTTTATTGTTTAACTGTTGTTTTTATTGACAAAAAAAAAACCCTCACAATATTAATTGTGGAAACATCGCACACAACAGTAAGCATTATTATGGTGGTTTTCACACAGGACATGTATGTGGTGTCCGTTGGTGTCCTGCAAAGCTTAATAATGCATGCAGCTGTTCGTTGTTGCAGTCCTGTTCAACACACAACACACCGGTGGGACAGGACAAATTAATTAGTATGAAGAGAAATTATGATTCTACAGTAAATATGTTCTACAACATTCAAAAATGGGCCATAGTGTGAAAACCGCCCTTGGTATGCAACTGATGGGAGAGGAGTTTAATCCTTAAAAGGGATCCTAAACACATACCGAAAGAAATACCCGAGAATTAAGCCACCTCAGTGCACATACAGCCGAAGATCTAAAGCTTCTGATGCTGTCCACAATCCAGAGGCATCCTTCCTCGTCCGTTCGTGCCCGCTCTGCTTATTAACCTCTCCGACGCCGGGCACTTGGTTCGCACATGCGACATTCGTCCTCCGGTAGGGGATAACTGGCCACTGCCTCCATCTTCCATCAGCAATGGGACTTAGAATTACGTTCCACATGACTGCAACTCCAATGCTGTGACTGCTTGGCCATGCATGCCAGAAACGGACAGAGCGAAGTTCGGAATAGCGGCCAGAGGAGACGCGGCCCCCGGTTCCACTATATAGACATGGGGCACTGACGTCCCTGAATTACACGCCCAAATCGAGGGGGAGGACTAGCGGCATGGTGGTCCGGGTTGTGGGGTTCAAGCATGCCAGGAACTCCCAGTTCCTCATCTTCTGCTCTCTGGATTGCAGGGGCCCGAGCGGCAGCTATGAATTGATTACAACAGCCGAGGTAAGTTGATTTCAAAGCCACAATACTTTATAGCCCAGATGAGTGGCAGAGAGGATGATGGGAGTGGGAGTGCCACAAGCTGCAATGTGATTGTGGGTGAAGAGACACACAGATGGGTTCAGAGGGGATTGCGGGAGGGGAGTGCCACAAACTGCAAGGGAGGGTTCAGGTGGGTTGTGTGGCGAAGAAATCGTGAATAGCATGTGTGATGCACATGAGTTGACAAGCTGCACAGCACAGGAGGAGGCACACCCCAGAAAGAGCAGAACTCCCCAAGGCTCCTGACATAGGAACAGAGTGGATTTTGGCAGAAAAAAAGGTACGAGGGAGGCATTGGGGAAGGTGTTTTGTTGATCTTCATATTTTAAAAAAAAAAAGTGTTTTCAGTCATGGAGATACCTTTAAAGTGCATGTCCATCCACAAAACTAAAGTTTCCCCCAATGCTGGCCCCAGTGTAGTGTGTATAAACATCCGTTACCTTACTGCTCCAAATGGTTCTCTGTGTAATGTCGGTCCAAAATCCTAGAAATTGAAGAGTAGGAGCCTGGTCTGTGAAAGTGTTTCCGCTTTCTTTTAACTGTCCCTCTGAGAGGTTTCATGCTTGCTCATTGCAGCCCTTTCCCCGCCCCCCCCCTTTCCTCTCGATACCTGTTTTCTGCCACTGTGTACATTAAAGTTATTTTTCGGTAGTGTAGTAGTCAAGCTATGTGATTGTCTGCCTGTCAATAACACGAGTTAAATAGATGCTTCCATAGTGGAGTATTGTCACTTTTTGTTTCAGTGATACATCAAGTTATGTTGCATGTTTAGGGGTTAATTTGCTCTTGTTTAATAGAGCATTGTCTAAAGCTAGTCACACACTTTAAGTGCGAAAAGGCCTGATACCATATCAGGGCTATATAGAGCAGTTGCATGTCGCGGCTTTCCTGAACGTTTTGGGTCCAAAAATTTCCTTGGCCGCGGGGGTAGGACACCCAGCCGGGGTTCCTGGAATGTTTCCCTATGCTGGGTGTGTGTACCTAACTTCATCAGGGGTATCGTCAGTGGTGTGAAGCGGTTTCCCAAAAAAAGTGCGTGGCACCGAACGTTCGGCAAGCAAACAGTTCGGGGAAAGAAACAAAAGCTTCCCTGGGCCGCAGAGTGAGTGCCACAGATTGATCCCTGAAGGGAATGGTCCGAATGTTTTCTCCCTATGCTGTGCGTGGGACGTGGGTATCCTTATCTTTGAAAAATGACAAACAGGATCTTGCAAGATCCTGCTGTCCTGCCTCAAAAATCTTTCTTGTGTGGGTACCACAATTTAATGGTGTTATTGTGTTGGGGGTGCAGGGTAAATTGGGTATTGTGGGTAATAAAAATAATGTTAAAATACAAAACAACCAGTTTGAAATCTTAACAACATGAGCGATTATTGCACTTAGCTTGAAAAATTTTGCACACACAATATATGGATCACAGTTAGGAGGAAATGAGGATATTGCTAGATGGGTTGGACTGGATGGACGGAGTCTTTATTCACCTTCAAATAATCTACTTAATACTAGTACTATACTGTTATCAGGCGATTTAAAAGCATTGTGAAGTGTGAACAACCCATGTGATCTTCTTGTGACTGCAGGGAGTGACAGTACCCATATGGTTTAAATCCACATGGATTATACTTTAAAAGTTAAATAAAAAATACAAATAAATATTGAGCAGATTTAGCTTGTTAAGATATGATCTGATACAAAACTTTTCTGTCTCTGGGACTGTAATCTGATTATATTTAGCATATTGAAAATATCCCCAGGCTTATGAGTTTTCTGTGCAAAACACGGGAGCACATCCCTCCCTGCCTCCCCTTCCTACATATTATTGCGATCATAGTCCAAGACACACCCACAAGTATCAAATTCCTTTTATTAACTCCATTGATCAGAAAGCAGCAACTGCAGCAAGCAATAAACAATTATTGGACGTAAAAGATTCTTGCCATGACCTCCTCGAATTGGCACTATACCCCTACCCAATGGAATACTACTGACTTATCTCCTAACCAACACAGGTAATACTAACCATATAGATTTCCTAACTACACGTGACTACTAACCTAATTACCTTTCCTAAACTATACACAGAGTGTATACAACCTTATTACTTCCTAACCTAACAAGAGTGTACTACTAACCGTTATTATTTCCTAAACCTCAACACAGAGAGTATACTAAATATTACTTTCTCCTAAACCTAACCAGCAGCGTGTACTACTAACCATATTACTTGCTAAACCTAAACAGAGTGTATCTACTAACCTATTACATTTTCCTAACCTAACACAGAGTGTACTACTACATTATACTTTCCTAACCTAAAACAGAGTGTACTTTACTAACCCTTATTTACTTTTCTAACCTAACACAGAGTGTACTACTAACCATTACTTTCTAACCTAAACGAGTGTACTACTAACCTTATTACTTTTCTAACCTAACACAGAGGTATATAAACATATACTTTTCCTAAACCTAAAACAGAGTGTACTACTAACCATATACTTTCCTAAACCTAACACGAGTGTACTACTAACCATATACTTCACTAACCTAACAGAGGTATTATAACCATACTTCCTAACAAAGGTGTACTACTAACCTTATTACTTTCCTAACCTAACACAGAGAGGACTACTAACCATGATACTTTTCCAACCTAACACGATGTACTAAACATTATTACTTTCCTAAACCTAACACAGAGTGTACTACTAACCATATTACTTTTCTAACCTCAACAGAGTGTACACTACCCTTATTACTTTCTACCTACACAGAGTGTATACTAACCCCATATGAACTTTCCAACCTAACACAGAGTGTACTTAACCTATTACTTCCTAACCTAAAACAGAGGTGTACTACCTAACCATATTCTTTCCTAACCTAAACAGAGTTGTACTTAACTACTATTACTTTCTAACCTAAATACTACTATAAGATTATCCTAACACAAGTGTAACTTAACATTTTATACCTAACACAGAGTGTACTACTAACCATATTAGTTTCCTAACCTAAAACAGAGTGGACTACAACCTTATTTACTTTGTAAACCTAACACAGAGTGTACTACTAACACTTAACATTTTCTAACCTAACACAGAGTGTACTACTACCTTATTACTTTCTAACCCAACACAGAGTTGTATACTAACCTGATTACTTTCTAACCTAACACAGCGTGTACTAATAACCATATTACTTCTACTCCAACCACAGAGTGTACTACTAACCTTAACATTTTCCTAACCTAACACAGGCGTGTACTACTAACCTTATACTTTTCTAACTGACAGAGAGTGTACTACTAACCTATTGCTTTCCTAACCCAACACAGAGTATACTACTAACCTTATACTTTTATACCTAACACAGAGAGTTACTACTAATCATATTACTTTCTAACCAACACAGAGTGTACTATAACCTTAACATTTTCCTAACTAACACCAGAGAGTACTACTAACTTATTACGTTTCGAACCTACACAGAGTGTACACTAACCATATTATTTTCCTACCAACACGTGTACTACTAACCTTACAACATGTTTACTAACACTCAACACAGTGTACTACTAAATTAACATTTTTACTAACCTAACAACAGAGTGTACTACTAACTTATTACTTTTCTAACCTAACACAGAGGTACCTAATAACCATATACTTTTCCTACCCCAAACAGAGTGTACTACTAACCTTATTATATTCCTAACCCTACACAGAGTGTATTACCACTTATTACTTCTAACTCAACCAGAGTGTAGTACTAACCTTAACATTTTCCTAACCTAACACAGAGTGCATACTAACCTATTACTTTCCACACTAACACAGAGGGTTTAACTTACTAACATATTACTTTCCTATCCCAACACAGAGTGTACTACTAACCTATAGTACTTTCTAACCTAACAGAGTGTACTTACTAACCATATTACTTCCTAACCAACACAGAGTGTAATACTAAACCATTACTTTTCAACCTAACACAGAGTGTACTACTAACCATATTACTTCCCTATCAAAACACCGAGGGTAATACTAACCTTATTACTCCTAACCTCACAGAGTGTACTACTAACCTTAACATTTTCCGAACCTAACACTACTGTATACTAACCTATTACTTCTAACCTAGCACAGAGTGTACTACAACTTATTACTTTCCTAACCTAACACAGAGTGTACTACTAACTTATTACTTTTTCAACCTACACACGAGGTGTACTCTACCTTATTTCTTTCCTAAACCTACCACGAGTGTACTACTACCCTTATATTTTCCTAACCCACACAGAGTGTACATACTACATTATTTACTTTCAACCTAACACAGAGTGTACTACTAACCATATTACTTTCCTAACCCAACACAGAGTGTACTACTAACCTTTTTATATTTCCCTAACCCAACAGAGTGTACTTACTAACCTATTACTTTCTACCTCACAGAGAGTACTATACCTACATGTTCCTCAACCTAAAACATAGTACTACTAACCTATTACTTTCCTACTAATACAGAGTGTACTACAACCTTATTACTTTCTAACCTAACACAGGGGGTACTACTAACCTTATACTTTTCTAAACCTAACACAGATTGTAACTAACATATTACTCCAAACCTACACAGAGTGTACTACTAACTTATTACTTTCTTAACCTAACACGAGTGTACTACTAACATTAACATTTTCTAACCTCAACACAGTGTACTACTAACCTTTTTCTTTCCAACCAACACACGAGTGTACTACTAACCTTATTAGATTTTCCATAACCCAACACAGATGTACTACTAAACATTTTACTTTTCTAACACAGAGTGTACTACTAACATATTAATTTCCAATACTCCTAAAACAGTGTACCTACTAACCTTAAACATTTTCCAAACCAACACAAGTGTACTAACTAACCTTATTACTTTTTCTAACTAACACAGATGTAGTACTAACACCTATATGCGTTCCTAACCCAACCACCGATGTGTACTACTAAACCTAACATTTTTCCTAACCAACACAGAGTGTACTACTAATTATTACTTTGTCTAACCTCCACAGTGTAATACTATAACCTATTACTTCCTAACCCCAACACAGTGTACTCATAACCTTAAATTTCCTGACTAACACAGAGTACTACTAACCTTAACATTTTCCTAACCTAACACAGAGTGTACCTACTAACTATTACTTCCTAACCTAACACAGAGTGTACTACAACCATTTTCTTTCTAACCCAACACAGAGTGTACTACTAACCTATTATATTCCTAACCTAACACAGAGTTGTACTACTAACCTTATTACTTTTCCTAACTAACAGATTATCGACTATAACCTTATTATTTCCTAAGCCTAACACAGATTGTACTACTAACTTATACTTTCCTAACCCAACACAGAGTGTATACTAACCTTATTATTTCCTAACGTAACAGAGCTGTCTTATACCTTATTATTTTAACCTAACACAAGAGTATACTACTAATCTATTACTTTCTTAACCTAACAGCAGGTTACAATAACCTTATTACTTCCTACTACCTACAGATGTTGTACTACTAACCGTATTATTCTTCTCCTAACCCAACACAGAGTGTACTACTAACCATTATTTTTCTAACATACAGAGTGTACTTACTAACCTTATACTTTCCTAACCTAACACAGTGTACTACTAACCCTTAAATTTTTAACCTAACAACGAGTGTACTAAAACATTAAATTTTCTAAACTTAACCCACAGAGTGTACTACTAACCTTATTACTTTTCTACACATACACAGAGGGTACGAACTAACCCGACATTTTGAACTAAACACAGAGTGTACTACTAACCATATACCTTTTAACCCAAAACACGTGTATATACCTTAAATTTTCCAACCTAACACAGTGTTACTATAACCTTACATTTTCCTTAACAACACAGAGTGTACTACTAAACCTTATTACTTTTCTAAACTAACACAGAGTGTACTACTAACCTTATTAACTTTCTAACCTAAACACAGATTGTACACTAACACGTATTACTTTCTAACCTACACAGAGTTGACTACTAACCTTATTATTTCTAACCTAACACAGAGTACTACTAACATTAAATTTTTCTAACCTAACACAGTGTACTACTACCTTATCTTTCCTACCTAACACCAGAGTTGTACTACTACCTTATTACTTCCTAACCCAACACAGAGTTTACTACTAACCTTTACATTTCTAATAACACAGAGTTACTATAACCATATTATTCTTCAACACAAGAGTGTATACTAACCTAATATTCCTTCCAACACGAGTGTACTACTAACCTTTTGATTTTTAACCTAACACGAGTGTACTACTAACCATTATGCTTTCCAACCCAACACAGGTGTACTACTAACCTAACATTTTCCTAACTAACACAGAGTGTATACTAACCTTATTACTTTTCAACCTAGCACAGTGTAACTAACCATATTACTTTCCTACCCACACAGTGTACTACTAACCTTAACATTTTCTACCTAAACACAGTGTACTACTAACCTTAACTTTTCCTAACCTACACAGAGTGTACTACTAACCGGATTACTTTTTAACTAACACAGAGTGTACTACTAAACCATATTAGTTTCTAACCAAACAGGTGTACTACTAACCTTAGTAATCCTACCCTACACAGAGTGTACTACTAACCTTATACTTTTCTAAACTAACACAATCTGACTAATAACCTTATTATTTCTTAAGCACAACACCAGAGTGTACTACTAATTTATTACTTCCTAACCCAACACAGAAAATGTACTAACCTTATTAATTTCTAACGTACAGAGAGGCTTCAACCTATTACGTTTCTCTACTAACCACAGTATATAATACTTAATCTATGACTTTCTTAACCTAAAACAGAGTGTAAAACCTATTACTTACTACCTACTCAGGTGTACCTACTAACCGTATATTTTCCTAACCCAACAGGAGTGTACACTAACCTTATTACTTTCTAACTAACTGAGTTACTATAAACCTTATTACCTTCTACCCACAGAAGTGTACTACTAACCTTAACAGTTTCCTAACCTAACACAGTGTATACTAACCCTTAATATTTTCTAACCTAACATAAGAGTGTACTACTAACTTATTACTTTTTAACCCAACACAGAGGGCTACTACTAACCCTAACTGTTTACCTTTAACTAACACAGAGTACTACTAACCATATTAACTTTCCTAACCCAACACGTGTACTCTTAACACCTTTAACATTTTCCTAACCAACACAGTGTTACTACTGAACCATTAACATTTTTCTAACATAACACAGAGTGTACACTAACCTATTACTTTCTAACGAACACAGAGTGTAATAATAACCATATTACTTGTCTAACCCAACACAAGAGTGGACTACTAACCTTATTTTATATTCCTTAACCCTACCACAGAGTGTTACTACTAACCTATACCTTTCCTAACCTCACAGAGTGTACTACTAAACTTAAATTTTTCCTACCTAACACATAGCGTACTCACTACCTTCTGACTTTTCATATACCTAACACAGAGTTGTACTACTAACCTTATATTTTCCAAACCTAAACCAGAGTATACTACTAATCTTATTACTTTCTTAACCAACCGAGTGTACTAATACCTTATTACTTCCTAACCCTACTCAGGTGTACTACTAACCTGTATTATTTCCCAACCACACAGAGTGTACTAATCTAACCTATTACTTTCTAACCTGAAATGAGGTGTACTACTAAACCATATTCTTCCTAACCCAAACACAGGTGTACTCCTAACCCTAACATTGTCCTAAACGCAAAACAGAGAGGACTACTACACTATTTACTTTTTCTAACCTAAAAACAGAGTGTACTACTAACCTTATGACTTTTCTAACTAACCAGAGTGTACTACTAACCTTAACATTTTCTAACCTAACCACAGGCAGTGTACATACTAACTATTACTTTTCACAACACACAGCAGGCTACTACAACCATAGTTAACTTTCTCCCGAACCCCACACGAGGTTGTACCTACTAACCTTAACATTTTCCTAACCTAACAACGAGAGTCTCATACTAATCTTATATTACTTTTCTGAAACCTAACACAGAGTGTTACTACAACCATATTACTTTCCTAACCCAACACAGTGTAACTACTAACCATATTACTTTCCTATCCCACACAGAGCAGAGGTGTTACTACTAACCTTAAACATTTTCCTAACCTAACACAGAGTGTACTACTAACCTTATTACTTTTCTAAACCTAACACAGAGTGTACTACAACCATATTACTTTCCTAAACCAACAAGAGAAGGACTACTAATCTTAACATTTTCCTAACCATAACACAGAGAGTACTACTAAACCTTTATTACTTTTCAACCTGAACACAGAGTGTAATACTACACCAATTATTTCCTAACCCAACACAGGTGTACTTACTAACCTTATTATATTCCTAACCCTAATAGAGTGTCTACTAACTATTAACTTTCTCTTAAAACATAACACATATCGGACTAAAACATTATTATTTCCTAAGCCAAACGAAGTGTACTACTAATTTTATTACTTTCTAACCCCCACACAGAATGTACTAACCTTATTAATGTTCCTAACGTTTACAGGAGGCTTCTTTTCTAACCATTATTACTTTCCAACCTACACAGAGTATTACTACTAATCTTATTACTTTTCATCATAACAGAGGGTGTACTAATAACCTTATTACTTTCCTACCATACTACAGAGGTATTACTAACGTATTTTATTTTCCTAAACCCAACACAGAGTGTACTACTAAACCTTTATACTTTCTAACCTAACGATGGTGACTTACTAACCTATTACTTTCTACCTAAACTGAGTGTACTACTAAACCCATATTACTTTCTAACCAACACGAGTGTACTAATACCCTAACATTTTCCTAAACCTAAACAGAGGGCTACTACTTAACCTGATTACTTTTCTAACCTAAACACAGAGAAAGTATACTACCCTTAAATTTCCGAACCAACACAGAGTGGTACTACTAACCCCCCCCCCCTTTATTTTTTACTTTTCTAACCTAAACAGAGACTACTAACCTTATATTTTCCAACTATACACAGAATGTACTAACTAACCTTATTTACTTTTCTAACCTGAACAAAGATGGGACCTAATAACTTATTAGTTCCTAAAACCCAACACCAGAGTTTACTACTAACTTTATTACTTCAACCAACACGGAGGTACTAACCTTACTTCTTTCTAACCTAACGGAGTGCACGAATAACCGATCACTTTCCTAACCTACTACAGACGTGTTCTAATGAACCTTATTACTTTCCTAACTACTGACAGAGTGTATTACTAACGTATTTTTTCCTAAACCCAAACACAAGTGTACTACTAACCTTATTACTTTCTAACCTAAAAAGTAAAAAGGGCGGGGGGTTGGAGGGGGTTGCCGGGGGAGGGGGTGCGAGGCGGGTGGTCGCGACCAACTGCTGCGGCCCTTCCGGGCAGCCCCTTCTAGCCTCCCGTTACGAGATTGCCGGCGAACGGGAACGGGTTGGGAGGGGCTGATGGGAAGCGGCGGGGGGTCGCGACCGTGGCGCGGGTGGCGGGGGGGCTATGCCGTTACTGGACGGGTCGGGGGTTTAACGTCCTTCGGAAATATGTATCTGCGCAGGGAAATAAATCGAGTGAACGAGAGGTCGGAATAGCGCTGGTTAACGGCACAGCGTTTCACCAGTTGCGGCGGAATGGCTATGTTCTATCTGCCCATATGTACTACCTTTTTTTTAAAACAGAGGTAACTTCCTCCTAGGTGAATACTATTACTTTTCATAAAAGTTCTCCTTATTATTTACAAGCAGTGTCCACTACGTATTACTTATCCTAACGCTGAAGGGTGTCTTAAAACTATTACTTTCACGCTAGACATGAGTGTACTGATAACGCTCATCATAGTAATACAGGGGACTATAGCATAATTTGACTCAGAGTGCTACGTACTATTACTTGAACTACAACAGATGACTCGTAACCCGTACCACACGTGCGAACTTTACTTCCAACAGGTGATAACACATTCCTGCTAACCGATTGTCTACACATATTTCTACTACAGACGGTCTTAACTTTATTTACTACAGGTGTACTACTAACGAACTTCTAACTACACGTTATATAAATTTGATTCTAAAACCAGCCTAGTAGTGCTACTTACTAAACCATTTATTACCTTTACTCACCAACACAGAGTGTACTACTAACTTAACATTTTCCTAACCTAAACAGAGTGTACTACTAACCTTATTACTTTCTAACTAAACACAAGTGTTACTATAACCATATTACTTTATAAACAAACAACAGATTGACAACCTAACCGTATTACATTTCCTAAACCTAACACAGAGTGTACTACTAACCATTACTTTCTAACCAACACAGAGTGTACTACTACCTAACATTCCTAAACCCTAACAGAGTGTACTACTAACCTTATATAATTTTAACCCTAACACAGAGTGTACTACTAATACCTTGATTACTTTTCTAATCCAACACACGATGTTAAACTAATAGAAGATTAACTTTCCTAAACCTACACAGAGTGTACTAACCTTATTACTTTCTACCTAACACAACAGAGTGTTACTAACCTTAACTTTCCAATCATAAACAGAGTTGTACTACTAACAGTTATTTCCTAACTAACAGAGTGTATAACTAACCTTATTACTTTTCAAACCTAACACAGAGGTCTAAAACTTAACTTTTCTAACTAACACAGTGTCTTATCCTATTACTTTCCTAACCAGAGTGTACTACTAACCTTATAATTTCCTAACCTAACACAGAAGTGTACTACTTAACATTATTACTTTCTTATCCCAACACAGGTTACTCAACCTAACATTTTCCTAACCTAACCACAGAGTGTATACTAACCTTATTACTTTTCTAACCTAACACAGAGTGTACTACTAACATTACTTTCCTAACCAACACACGTGATGTATTAACTATTTTCCAAACCTAACACGAGTGTACTAGAACCTTATTACTTTTCTAACCTAACACAGAGTGTACTACTAACTCATTACTTTCCTAAACCCAACAGAGTGTACTACTAACCTTATTATTTCTAACCCTACAGAATGTACTACTAACCTTATACTCTAACCTAAAGATGACTAATAACCTTATAGTTTCCTAACCAACACAGAGTTACTACTAATTTTATTACTTCCAACAACACGAGATGTAAACCTATATTCGCTAACCTAACAGGAGTGCACTACTAACCTTATACTTTCCTAACCTACTACAGAGTACTAATAAAACACTCAGTGTACTAATAACTTATTTTCCTAACCTACTTACAGAGTGTATACTAACAGTATTTTTTTCCTAACCCAACACAGAGTGTTACTATACAACCTTATTACTTTTCTAACCTAACTGAGTGTACATACTAACCATATTAGTTTCCTAACCCAACACAGAGTGTACTACTAACCCTAAACATTTCTCAACCTAACACAGAGTTTCTACCTATACTTTTCTACTACACAAGGTACTAAAACTAACATTTTCTAACCTAACACAGAGTGTACTACTAACCTTATTACTTTCTAAAACCTAACACAGGGAGTTACTACCTAACCTTATACTTTTCTAACCTAACACAGAGTGTATACTAACCTTATTACTTTCCTAACCTAACACAGAGTGGTACTACTAACCTTATTACTTTCTAACCTACACAGAGTGTACTACTAACCTTATTACTTTCTAACCTAACAAGAGTGTAATACTAACCGTATTATTTTCCTAACCTAACACAGAATGTACTACTAACCTTATTACTTTCTAACCTAACAAAGATTGGGACTAATAACCTTTATTACTTCCTAACCCAACACAGGTTAAACTTATGTTTTTAACAACTGAGTTTAACTAACCTTATTGCTTTCTAACTAACAGAGTGCACTAATACCTTATACTTTCCTAACCTACAGGGTACTAATAACCTTATACTTTCCTAAACCACACAGAGTGTATTACTAACCTATTTTTCTTCCTAACCCAACACAGAGTGTACTATAACCTTACTTTCCTAACCTAACGAGTGTTATACTAAACCATATTATTCCAACCCAACAGAAGAGTGTACTACTAACCCTTATTACATACTTTCTTAACCTACACGATTGTACTACTAACACATACATTTCCTAACCAAACAGAGTGTACTACTAACCTTATTATTCCTAACCAACACAGAGTGATACTACTAAATTATAATTTCTAACCTAAAACAGATGTGTACTACTAACATTATATTTCCTAACCCAACACAGAGTGTACTACTAACCTATTACTTTTCTAACCAACACAGAGTGATTACTAACCTTATTACTTTCCTAACATACACAGAGTGTACTTATAACCTTATTACTTTCTAACCTACACCAGAATGTACTACTAACCTATTACTTTAACTAACAGAGTGTAATACTAACCTTTATTTCCTAACCAACACAGAGTGTACTACTAACCTTATTACTTTTTTTTCCTAACTACACAGATTGACTACAACCTTATTACTTTCCTAACCCAACAGAGTGTATCAAACCTTATTGAATTCTTAACCACGAGTGCACTAAACCTTATACTTTCTAACAACAGAGTGTACTACTAGCCTATTTTTTCCTAACCAACCACAGAGTGTACTACTAATTATTACTTCTTCCTAACTACACAGGTGTACTACTAACCTATACTTTCCTAACCAAACAAGATGTACTACTAACTATATTACTTTCTAACCCAAACAGAGTGTACTACTAACCTTATTATTTTCCTAACCCTAACACAGAGGTTTACTACTACATATTACTTCCTAACCCTAACACAGATTGTACTACTAACCTTATACTTTCCTAACCAACAGAGTGTATTACTAACCTTATTATTTCCTAACCTCAACACAGAAGTGTATTACTAAACTTTATACTTTTCTAACCTAACCAGATTGACTAATAACCTTATTATTTCCAACCCAACAAGAGTGTACTACTAACTTATTACTTTTCTAACCAAACACAGAGTGATACTAACCTTATTACTTTCCTAACATTACAGAGTGTACTTCTAACCTATTACTTTCCTAACCTAACACAGATTGTATACTACTAAAAACCGTATTACTTTCTAACCCAACAGAGTGTATACTAACACTTTATTATTTCCTACCAACACAGATGTAACTATAAACCTATTATTTTAATAACTAACACAGACGTATAAACAAACTTATTACTTTTCTACCTAACACAGATTGTACATACTAAATATTACTTCCTAACACCAACAGAGTGTACTACTAACCTTATTAATTTTCCTAATCCAACACAGAGTGTACTACTAACCTTATTATTTTCCAACACAGATGTACTATAACCTTATTATTTTCCAACTAACACAGTGTACACTACTAACCATACATTTCCTTACTACACAGATTCGATTTAAAACTAACTTACTTCCTAACCCAACAGAGTGTACTACTAACCTTATATTTCCTAACCCAACACAGAGTGTATTACTAACCTTATTACTTTTCTAACCTAACACAGATTGGAATAATAACCTTATTATATTCCTAACCAACACAGAGTGTACTACTAACTTTATTACTTTTCTAACCCAACACAGAGTGTACTAACCTATACTTCTAACATTCAGAGTGTACTTCTAACCATATTACTTTCCTAACCTACACACAGAGTATACTACTATCCGTATTTTTTTTTAACCTAACAGAGTGTACTAATAACTTTATTACTTTCTTAACCTAACACAGATTGTACTAAAACCTTATTATTTAATAACCCAACACAGAGTGTACTACTAACCTTATTACTTTTCAACTTAACACAGAGTGTAATTACTAACCTTATTACTTTCCTTACCTAACACAGATTGTACTACAACTATATTACTTTCCTAACCCAACAGAGTGTACTACTAACTTATTATTTCCTAACCCAACACAGAGTGTACTACTAACCTTATTATTTTCCCAACACAGTGTACTACTAACCTTATTATTTTCCTAACCTAACACAGAGTGGTACTACTAACCTTATACTTTCCTTACCTAACACAGATGTCTACTAACATATATTACTTTACTAACCCAACAGAGTGTACTTACAACTTATTATTTTCCTAACCCAACACAGAGTGTTATATACAACCTTATTACTTTTCTTCCAAAACACAGAGTGTACTACTAACCTTTATTTTCCTAACCTAACACAGTGTACTACACTACAACCCTTATTACTTCCTAACCTAACACAGATTGTACTACTAACTATATTACTTTCCGAACCCAACAGAGGTACTACGAACCATTATTATTTTCCTAACCAAAACAGAGTGTATTACTAACCATAATAAGGTTATTAGTCCAATCTGTGTTAGGTTAGAAAAGTAATAAGGTTAGTAATACACTCTGTGTTGGGTTAGGAAAATAATAAGGTTAGTAGTACACTCAGACGTAGTGTGCCGGATAAGAAGTTTATCAACAGGCAAAATGGGGTTACCTTGACATGGTTGGAAGGCTTTTCACTTTTATGCATTAAATTGTAACTAAAAACCCCCATGCTTTTACTGTTTGCACTAGCATAGATATTATGATATATGGGGCCCAGGAATGTGGATTGATCATCTCTTTTCTTGTTTGTTCTAATGTTTTGGTAGATCAGTAGCACTTCCAATATTTGTTATAAAGTAATTTTGCCCCGGAGTGCTCCCACAGCCCCCCCCCCCCCTTGTCTGCTCAAATACAGCTTAATAAAGTTTAAATGATTGGGCGGCATTTCATGATACAAATGGAAATTGGCCAAAACATATAGCCAAAGCAACCCTTTATTAAGCAAAGAAGTGAAAAATTCTTGAATGACCAAATCAGTCACCTGATCTTAACCCAATTGAGCATGCTTTTCACTTGTTGAAGACTAAACTTAGGACAGAAAGGCCAACAAACAAACAGCTCAAGAATTCAGGCTGTTATTGCCAGCAAAGGATTTGCAACCAAGTATTATAAATGAACATTTTATTTCCAGTTCTTGTTTTGTCTAATTTTGAACCCTAAATTTAGGGATTGTTTTACAAAAATGCTTTAGTTGCCTCACATTTTTATGCATTTGTTTTGTTCCCTCAATGAACTGTAGCTCCCCACTGCAGGCAGTACTGAGCAGCCCAAACCATCACACCCTACCATCATGCTTCACTGTAGGCAAGACATACTTGTCTTTGTAATCCTTACCTGGTTGAACACCACACAACGCTTGACACCAATAGACTTATTTAGGTCAGACCACAGGACACAGTTTCAGTAATCCATGTCCTTAGTCTGCTGTCTTTAGCAAACTGCAGGCTTTCTTGTGCATCATCTTTAGAAGAGGCTTCCTTCTAGGGCAACTACAGCAGACCAATTTGATGCAGTTTTCGGCGTATGGTCTGAACCCTGACAGGCTGACCTCCCACCACTTTAACCTCTGCGGCAATGTTGGCAGCACTCATACGCTATTTGCAAAAGACAATCTCTGGATATGATGGGAGTTAACTTCTTTCCAGTATCTTCAACTACGCTATGGTGTTCTTACAGAATTCCGGTGACATATTAACCTATATACACATCCTTATATCCAAATTATAAACATGTGTTTAAATGCCAAATTAGAACCTGACTCCACAATTATTCTGAATAAATGGACATCACTTATTCCCTCCTTGACTATTGAAGACTGGCAGAATTTAGCGGAGACCCACCTACTTGTGTCCCTTCTGCTCCAACACAAATTATGCAGTTTTATGTACTGCACCAAGCCTACCTATCTCCTTATAGATTATCTCACATTTCCCCTTCCCATTCAGCTGAATGTCTCAAATGCCACCAATCACCTGCCGATTTGGCATTTACTATAGAGCTGTCTGAAAATCATAGGTTTTGGCACAAAATTACACATTATCTATCATCAAAACTTCCCATACCCAATACCGCCACAAATCCAAATTGGTAACTGGGAATCCCAAGAAGAGCCGTAATACTATCCTGGATGGCTCCACCACCCCCCAAAGTATCAGGCTCGAAAACTATGGTGACACAAATGCTTCCGTACTTAAAGAGTAATAATTATGAATAGAGGATCCCTCGATATTTCAATTAAAAATTCAATAAAATATGTCTTGTTGGGATTATAGAACTAGTACAACAATATGCAAATCTATACTAGCACCCTTAAATAATCCACAAAAGTGATCACAGTCCACTCCATGACACCAAATGATTAACCCCATTTCTCAAGTACTATTAATTTACCATTATATGACTTGGACGTCGCTGCCTCCGACCCACCCTCCTTCCCCACCCTACCCCCCAAGTTATTTCCCCCTTTTTTTCTCTCATTCCAATATTTTTCGGTGAAAAATTATGGATCCAAAATTTCTGACTCTGTATTGATAACGTTGAACGTTATAACATGCTAATTATGACTATAACCTTTGCTTTTATTTCTGTAAACTCTGATACCTTTTATAAATAAAACAAGTTTAAAAAGAAAAAAAAACTTCTTTAGTCGTTCATGACCTGTTTTGAGTGGAAACCAGTTCTGTTAACCTCTGTATGGTCTTGGCCACCGTGCTGCAGCAGTTTCAGGGTGTTGCCATTCTTATAGCCTTGGACATCTCTATGTAGAGCAACTAACCTTTTTGCGACCATGCTGTGCCATGTTCAACTATGACCAGTATGAGGGAGTGTGTGAGTGATTACACCATATTAACATATTTGCTCCATATTCCACGTGAGATCTTGTAACAATTTTACACTTTTGTTGCCAGCGGTTTAGAAATTAACTGCCAAGCCATGCCGCGCGCAACCCCCTTCTTCCCCAGCACACATTATACCACGCTTTTGATGTTGCCATTAACAGCGCTTAGGGCTAGGTCCCACTATGTGCGTTGAATAGCATTTTCCATGTGTTTTACAAAATGCAATGTATTTTAAAATAAGAAAATCGAGAATCAGTTCCCACTATATAATTTTCATTACGAATTTATTCGGGCATTTTTTATCTGCATGCGTGCACAGTTTTTGTGTCAGAATCGCACTTTAATAATAGTCTATGGGAACTTTAAAAAAAGCAGACACGCTGACACACTTTTCTCCAATATTTCCTGTGATTTGTCCTAAACGCACTCAAAACGGACTATGCAATGCATATAGTGGGACCTCTTCCTAGTTGTTGTTTAAAATATTTTTATAAAACTGCTAGAGAAACAAAATTGTGAAAATTTTCCATCTCAATCAGGCCACCTCCCTAATGATGCAGGGTAAAGTCATTACTGTAGATAGCCTGTAGGGAAGCTATCTACAGAGGTGCCCCAAATCTCCTTTTCCCAGTAGTACTCCACATTTGTGTGATAAACATCATCATGCAGCCACGTTGTACTACTGGGAACTGCCCCCCTGCACTGCCTCTGCATTATGACTCTGGAATGAATTCCTGACTGGTCTCCAGCTGCTTCAATGCACACGGCAGGTAGGTGATAGCCAGTGCAGGGCAATGCACTCATTTTAGTGGAGGCAATGCTGCCACTGCCTGCACTAATATAATGAGAGGATTGCCCTGCACATGGGGTAGGTAATAGCCTACCCCAGTATATGATGAAATTGCCAGTTGTTTGCTGTCATTATGTGATGAAATTCCCATGGCTAACCAGTATGTGATGAAATTCCATGGCTACCAGTATGTGATGAAATTCCCATGGTACCAGTATGTCATGAAACTCCCATGGCTACCTGTATGGGATGAAATCCCCATGGCTACCAGAATGTAATGAAATTCCCATGGCTACCAGTATGTAATGGAATTCCCATGGCTTACCAGTAGTTAATGAATTCCATGGCTCCAGTATGAAAATTCCAGGTTACCAGTATGTAATGAAAAACCCATGACTACCAGTATGTAATGAAATTCCCATGGCTACCCTATGGATGAAATCTCCATGGCTACCAGTATGGGATGCAATCCCCATGGCTACAGATATTATGAAATCTCCATGGCTACCAGTATGTGATGAAATTTCTATGGTTATCAGTATGTAATGAAATTCCCATGGTTACCATATTTAATGAAAACCCATGGCTACCAGTAGTGTAATGAAATTCCCATGGCTAACCAGTATATGGTGAAATTGCCAGTTTGCTGCCAGTATAATGAACATCCCATGGCTACAGTAGATAAAGCTGGAAGATTATTTAGGGCCTGCTGTCTGAAAGTGTCTACCTTGAGTGTGGTGGCAGGCTTGCAAATCTTTTGGCCAAAACCTATTCCACAGGAAGTAGGGTGGGTCTGGAGGGTGGGATACTATTCTAGAGGGTAGGTCCTTTAATTTATTGTAAATAAATGGAGGATTGTACATACCATATAATGACACTAGTTAAATCAATGTGTATAAAGCCCCTCCCACTTCTGCTCAAGACACACCCATTCCAGACAAAGCACTACCCATTTCAATTATAAAACCACACCCCTTCCGGCAGCGAGGGGGCAGAATTTGGAATTTTGTGTCAGATGCCAAAAAGTCTAGAGACAGCCCTGATCTTGATTCCTGCAGAGATAGAATTTAAAGGTTATACCCATTTTGAATTAAGGGTATCTCCACCCTCTATATCCTTTTTTTTAAATGTAGGGCATCCCCCCCAACCGCTTTATTAGATTTTTAAAAGAGAATCAGAACTCTAATTACAGCTCCTCGCTCCTGCGGCGCTCTGATCTGGCCGTTTGCTGGAACTTCAAACAGATCGGACCAGACTGAAGGCAGCCCGCAATAGAGAATGCCGCGGGATCTAGGGCTGTAGGTATAGTTTGGGTTCTTTAGCAATCTGATATAGTGGTTGGGGCGAGAAGGGATGGCCTACATTATATATACAACATTTTATGCTAGGTGAGGGTCAGCCAGGAAGGGATCAGGAGGGAGGGGGAAGAGGGCCCTCTCAGAGGACAAGGAGGAGCAGAAACCTTTCATACAAGAAAACTCCTCCAACTCTTCGTTTCCTGGATTTTGGACAAGCACTGCAGGAGAACCATAAGGAGCAGTAAAGAAGGATTTTTTTAACTACACAGTGGGGCTAGTAGTGGGTTCAATTTCAGTTTGGGGGTGGGTGGGCATGCCCTTTAAACATAAGGACAGCAATGGTTGCTGACCAGGAAGTGGTCTTTAAAAAATGTAAATGTTGTACCTTAATATTTCCATATTAAAGATTTGGAGAACAACAACATGCCTTCGTTAGGATCCACCTACCACCTGGTAAAGAGGAAGGTCAGAAAAAAAGATGTAAGCAAATGTGTCAGTTTCAATGTAAAAGATAAGCTTACGATACCACACTTTTTCTATGTGTGGTTTATAAACTGCTAATTATTAATATATAAGTCATCATTGGTGATTTAAATAATGTTTAACGAAGGATACAACAGGCCTGTCTGTGTTAAGTCAAGGAAATATTTTACTACAGCAATCCCCACATTAATTTCTACACATCCACAATAAGGGCTCCTGAGAAGCTCTTGGAAAGCTTCTGTTTCCTATATGTTTCTTTTTCTCCCTGGGTAATCCACAGTGAAAATTCCTATACCAGTGGTAGATGGGAGATATAATTGCAAAGCTTTTTAGTGAAATATTTGATCAATTTTACACAAATGTAACTTGTGTTTGGTTAAAAGTAAGCCTGGATAGGGAAGAGAGAAGGTTTGGGGGAACAGGTGTTTGGAAGTTTATTTCAGGCTTTTTATGTCCCACAGAAAAGTAAATTTTTATAAAAACAGACACCTGCTGGCGTGCCAGCTGACTTCACTGCCCGGCGCGAGTAGTGAGTCGGCCGGCGCTTCGGTATAGGGAGGTGGCTGCGAGTGAACGAGCGGCTGCCAATTTGATTTACCGGTACTGCAGAAGCTGCACAGGAAGGATGCACAAAAGAATACTCACAAAAGGTACACACTGAACGGGGGAAGGGTGAGGGTTCAGATGTTTGGAAACTACAGCTACTAAAGCATGCTGGGAGTTGTATTTTCCAACATCTGGAGTGCCAAGGCTTTAGTAGTCTTTGAAATGGACATCAGAATTCCATCACAGTATAGCCATATCCAGTATGTCTATTACTGTATGGGAAATCTGCTGTCTTTCATTAAAGGGCAACTAAAAAACAATACAGAATCAGAAGGAGAATGCTATCTAAGTTGCCTTATGATTCTGTATTGTTTTGAGGCTTTAGTTGCCCTTTAAATGGACAGCGCCGAATTCCCATACAGTAAATCCATACTGGATTTGGCTATTACTGTAGGGACTACTATATTGGAATTCTGCTGTCTATTTAAAGGGCAACTAAAGCCTCAAACAATACGGAATCGAAGGCAGTAGTGGTCACATTTTTACCCTCAACTTATACTTGAGTCAATCGAGTAAGTCTGATAAAATAGGTACCTCTGTTATACTCGGCACATTTATACACGAGTTTATACGGTACTATTAAAATACATTTCTTGCAAACTAACCTGTGTAGAGACATACAGAGAGAAATGAGAAATCATGGAGAAAAAATTTTACAGATCACCCAGCCTTGTATTTTACATCTGTGAGAACTAAAGGCCATGTTTATTAGCTAGAATAGCTTTACAATTATACCTCAAAAGGACTCTAAATATTTTGTTTTTGTTTTAAGGCAACATACAAATTATAGAACAACTTTCAATGTAGGTTTGGAAACTCTTAGAATGTGACAGAGATTAGTGCTTTTTTTTGTTGGGGTTTTTTTTCTCCTTTTTTTCTTTCTTGTCTTTAGGTTTTTTTCTTTGTGCA
The DNA here is from genome assembly GCA_019447015.1 of Hymenochirus boettgeri. Taxonomy (NCBI): domain Eukaryota; kingdom Metazoa; phylum Chordata; class Amphibia; order Anura; family Pipidae; genus Hymenochirus; species Hymenochirus boettgeri. The sequence goes on from JAACNH010003483.1 coordinate 22,104, forward strand.
GCTTCTTTTCTTTTTTTTGTGAACATGGCCTTCCCCATGAGGCTGTAGAAAAATAAATACCTTTATTACTCTACATATATTTAAATTAAACAAATCTAGAGATTCATGGAAAGTAAAGGCTGTCTACTGTTTTCTAATAAGTTACTATGTCTTTAAGTGTATTACCATTTATTACTGTTTGGTGTGCAAACATTTCTTAAAGGGAAGTTCAGTGCAAATACATATGCTTTTCAGAAAAAAAGAGCAGTATTTTTTCATCCCAATGACCTTAATCTGCCCATTCAGCATTGTCTGTATATAAATACTGCAACCGAAATACTGACTTCCTGTTGCGGACCCCTAGTAGAGAACATTATGGTATTGCCCTTGACCCAGCGCGGGTTGATTCAGTTGCCCAGTAGAGATCTGAGCATCTTTGACCCATCCAACAGCCAATCAGTGAAAATTACTGTTAGGAACATTCCAAGGATGTGGTGCATCCTTGGAAGAAGAAGGACTATTAGAGCCTGAAATGTTAGCTCACTAATGTCAACAGCAGGGAACAGCAAAGGGTATGAAATCAACTGATTTTTCAAAATGGGAGAGAATATGTAGAATAACTAAGAAGGCATTACACAAACTAACAATTAAACAAAATATTGATAATTTCCACTGAACTGTCCCTTTAAAATATGTTGATATATCCTACTTTGTCCTCTGAATTTATTACTGTATTCTTGCTATGCTATAGATGCCTCATGGAAACTGAGCAGTTTAGTAACCTGGTACTGGGCCTGAGCATGCTCAGAAGAGGCAGATTAGCATTCAGTCATTGGGGATTAGCATTCAGTCATTGGCTATGATGTCAACATTTAAATCCATAACTGACAGTTGCTAACCGGAAGAACCAGGAAGCGAGAAACAGGGGCAACAGGATATTGTGCAGAATTTCAGGTTAGACTTATATATTTCAGATTTCAAACTATTGCAGTTTAGGGTTTTACCTGTATATAAGTTTTCATTTGAGGGCTGGACTTGCCCTTTAAAAACGGCGGTAGGACAAAGCTCCTTACCTTCCATCCTTTAATTAATGCAAAATGTTAATAGTTCACTTTTTAACCCATTTAACTTTTAAACCTTTTTTACCGTAGTAACTTTTTACCTTTTAGGAGACGTAATTCTCAAACTTTGTCTTTATATCAGTACCTGCTTTTTATGAGATGAAAGTCCCTGCTGCTCTTTTCGCTTGCTTTCTTGGGACTTACTCTCCAACTTGAAAACATGACCAACTGTGGGTGGAGTACACATTTCCCAGAGGCTGGTTAAACCCCCAATGCAACAGCAATATATATAAGAAATGGGATAGTATACATCCACGCAGAGTGCAACTAGAGACCAAAATTCAATACATACAAAAATTATAAGCCTAGTTGTACTCTGCGTAGATGTATACTATCCCATTTCTATATATGTATTGCTTCCAGTATTTACATTACAAACATAAAGAAGGCTGCATGAGTTCAAACTAAGATATTTAACATTTATTATAGTGATAGCCGTGCAGCATGCATATTTAAATTGTTGGTGTTAAAGGGAGGAGGAGGAGGGGACCCTATAGCTATTAATGGGTACTTTGAATGCTGATTGCATTTAAACTGCACTAATGACAATGTACCTGAAACTTTTCTGTGACAATCTATAAAAAACAAAACACTGCACAATTAGTGACAGGTAACTGTAGTCTCCATACAAGTGCCCTTTATTAAAAGATCACACTCCTACCTTTAGTATGACTCCAGAATCATGTTTCTAGCTGCAGTCTATCAAAAGTACAGCAGTATACAGGGTATGTTTCCCGCAAGCAGATCACTTGCACACATTGCCCCGCCACAACGCCAGAGGCACTGAGCATGCCCAGTTGTATCCTACTGCTGTAACGGAGAATCATCTGCTGCATCAAAGTCCCACCCCCAAACTTCTTTATCATTTTTAGCGCTAGCCACAAGCATGAAAACAAAACTAGGTAGAGGGATGGACAGAGAATGGTTTCATGTCTTTCAGGTCTTTAAATAGCTTCAGAAAATATCTTTTTTTGGGGGGTGGGGCTTCTTAACAGCACACCGTGTGACTGTAACACACTTCCTTGTTTATCCTGACTGTCTAAATGTAACTTTTCAAACCCAAAACTTAAGACCCAGAAAAACTATAGACATCACCCTAGGCTTGTTTAAAAGTATGAGAGAACTATTTTATGGAGACCACAGTTACCCCTTAATGTCAGCATTATGCTGACATAAGCCCACGGAATGTTGCAAGGCAAGCAACCTCCCTGTGGCTCAATGTTACCACCCATTTGTTGTTTAAAGCAATCCTTGGAACATTGGATAATGTATGGCCAACATAATTGTCACATCCTTGCTGTATGTGCTTTAATGTCCTGGTTTTTCATTGATTTAACAGCCCCCTTATGTAACATTGATCATGTGCACAGCTGTCTAGTAACCCTATTAGCATTTGATAATACTATAAAATCTGGCAATGGTTCATTCTGACAGTTAGATAATTTCTTACCTTTCCCTCGCATTCACTCCCACTGGAACTACTAGAGCGCTGGAATCACTGCTACTGTGTCCGTGACCACCCTGTAATGATCTTAAAGTCAATTAAATGGAAAGGATGGTTCCATTTTCTGGATATGTGGTTTTGAAATTATGGAATAGAACAAGGTAAAGAGTACTTTATAATCACTCTCCTTTAAATCAACTCCCCTTAACAGGCTCCCTCCATGCTGTCTGCTTGCCTTGCACCTACACAATTAGACAATTAGGCAGCATGAAGCTCTTGTACATGTACAGCCATGAGGTAAAATAACTGACACCACATTAGAGGGCAATAAAGTAGTCAAACTGTAATCATGCATATTATTTTGGTCAGATCAGCTGGGATTAGGTTATAATTTAGCAACATGAAAAGTTGTTCTGGCTGATTGGCATGTCAAGAAATGACAGCCAAACATACATTTAAATACACTGCACAATCAGTTAATTGGCCAGAATTTTGTCTGGTACACTTTATTCTTGACCCACCATTTACTGATCGAGATGCCATTATCAACATTGGGCAGAAATCTACCCAATAAATTATGACATGCATTTGTTTCCTGTTTTAACTTATTACCTTATGGTCTTTGCAGTGGTCACTTCCATGTCCATGTCCATGGGATCCATGAACATCCATGCTTAGGATCATGCTTTATATCCCATGATGCTCATCTTTTTTTGCAGATCCAACACTTTTCTTGGAGTCTTCCCCTATTGCTGCAAAGAGACAAATTATATAACTTAATAAATAAAAATGTTAAGCTTATAGTTTCCATCAGAATATAAAGCCAGCAATGCATTTTATTATACATAATGTTATTAGTACAATCTGTGTTAGGTTAGGAAAATAATTAGTTAGTGAAACAATCTGTGTTGGGTAGAAATAAAAGTAATAGTAGAAGTACACTCTGTAGGTTAGGAAAGTAATAAGGTTAGTAGTAAACTCTGTAAGGTTAGGAAAGTAATACAGTTAGTTAAACTCTGTGTTGGGTTAGGAAAGTAATAAGGTTAGTAGTACAATCTGTATAGGTTAGGAAAGTAATAAATGTAGAAGTACACTCTGTTAGGTAATAAAGTAATAATTGAAGTTGTACACTGTTAAGAAGTAATAAGTTCAGTAGTACACTCTGTGTTAGTAGGAAAAGTAATAAGGTTAGTAGTACACTGTGTTGGGTTATGAAAGAATAAGGTTAGTAGTTACACTCTGTTAGGTAAGGAAAGTAATAGGTTAGTAGTACACTCTTTAGTAGGTTATGAAAGAAATAAGGTTATTAGTACACTGTGTTAGCTTAGAAAAGTAATAAGCTTAGTAGTACACTCTGTGTTAGGTTACGAAAGTAATAAGGTTAGAAGTACACTCTGTAAGGTATGCAAAGTAATAAGGTTAGAAGTACACTCTGTGTTTGGAAAGTAATAAGGTTAGTAGTACACTCTGTTGGGATACGGAAGAGTAATATGGTAAGTAGTACAATCTGTTTGTTAGTTAAGGAAAGTAATAAGGTAGTAGTACACTCTGTGTTAGGTTAGAAAATTATAAGGTTAGTAGTACAACTGTGTTGGGTTAGGAAAATATAAGGTTAGGGTACACTCTGTAGTAGGTTAGAAAGTAATAAGGCTATTAGTACACTCTGTTACGTTAAGAAAAGTAATACGGTTAGTAGTATACTCTGTGTTAGGTTAGGAAAGTAATAAGGTTTATTAGTACACTCGTGTTAGGTTAAGAAAGTAATAAGGTTAGTAGTATACTCTGCGTTAGGTTAGAAATCATGAGGTTAGAGTACACTCTGTGTTAGGTTATGAAAAAATAAGATTAGTAGTACAATCTGTTTAGGCTAGAAAATTAATAAGGTTAGTAGTAATTCTGTGTTAGGTAAGAAACTAATAAGGTTAGTAGTACACTCTGTGTTAGGTTAGAAAAGTAATAAGGTTAGTAGTACACTCTGTATTAGGTTAGAAAAGTAATAAGGTTAGTAGTACACTCTGTTTTAGGTTAGAAAAGTCATAAGGTTAGTAGTACTCTCTGTGTTAGGTTATGAAAATAATAAGGTTATTAGTACAATCTGTGTTAGGTTAGAAAAGTAAATAATGGTTAGTAGTACACTCTGTGTTGGGTTATTAAAATAATAAGGTTATTAGTACAATCTGTGTTAGGTTAGAAAGTAATAAAGTATTAGTACACTCTGTTAGGTTAAGAAAGTAATACGGTTAGTAGTATACTCGTGTTAGGTTAGGAAAGTATAAGGTTAGAAGTACACTGTAATGTTAGGAAAGTAATAAGGTTAGTACACTCTGTGTTGGGTTAGAAATAATAAAGTTAGTAGTACACTCTGTGGGGGTTAGGAAATAATAAGGTTATTAGTCCAATCTGTGTTAGGTTAGAAAAGTAATAAGGTTAGTAATACACTCTGTGTTGGGTTAGGAAAAATATAAGGTTAGTAGTACACTCTGTGTTAGGTTAGGAAATAATAAGGTTAGTAGTACACTGTGTTGGGAAAATATAAGGTGTAGTACACTCTGTGTTGGGTTAGGAAAATAATAAGGTTAGTAGTACACTCTGTTGGGTTAGGAAAGTAATATAGTTAGTAGTACAATCTGGTTGGTAAGGAAAGTAATAAGGTTAGTAGTACACTCTGTGTTAGGTTAGGAAAATAATAAGGTTAGTAGTACACTGTGTTGGGAAAATAATAAGGTTAGTAGTACACTCGTGTTGGGTTAGGAAAATAATAAGGTTAGTAGTACACTCTGTTGGGTTAGGAAAGTAATATAGTTAGTAGTACAATCTGTGTTAGGTAAGGAAAGTAATAAGGTTAGTATTACACTCGTGTTAAGTTGAAAAGTAATAAGTTAGTAGTACACTCTGTGTTGGGTTATTAAAATAATAAGGTTATTAGTACAATCTGTGTTAGGTTAGAAAAGTAATAAAGTTATTAGTACACTCTGTTAGGTTAAAAAAAAATAGGATAGTAGTATACTCTGTGTTAGGTTAGGAAAGTAATAGGTTAGAAGTACACTCTGTAATGTTAGGAAAGTAATAAGGTTAGTACACTCTGTGTTGGGTTAGAAAGTATAAAGTTAGTAGTACACTCTGTGTGTGGGTTAGGATATAATAAGGTTATTAGTCCAATCTGTGTTAGGTTAGAAAAGTAATAGGTTAGTAATACACTCTGTGTTGGGTTAGGAAAATAATAAGGTTAGTAGTACACTCTGTTGGGTTAGGAAAGTATATAGTTAGTAGTACAATCTGTGTTAGGTAAGGAAAGTAATAAGGTTAGTAGTGTACACTGTGTTAGTTAGGAAAATAATAAGGTTAGTAGTACACTGTGTTGGGAAAATAATAAGGTTAGTAGTACACTCTGTGTTGGATTAGGAAAATAATAAGGTTAGTAGTACACTCTGTTGGGTTAGGAAAGTAAATAGTTAGTAGTACAATCTGTGTTAGGTAAGGAAGTAATAAGGTTAGTAGTACACTCTGTGTTAGGTTAGGAAAATAAAAGGTTAGTGTACACTGTGTTGGGAAAATAATAAGGTTAGTAGTACACTCTGTGTTGGGTTAGGAAAATAATAAGGTTAGTAGTACACTCTGTTGGGTTAGGAAAGTAATATAGTTAGTAGTACAATCTGGTGTTAGGTAAGGAAAGTAATAAGGTTAGTATTACACTCTGTGTTAAGTTAGAAAAGTAATAAGGTTAGTAGTACACTCTGTGTTGGGTTTTAAAATAATAAGGTTATTGTACCATCTGTGTTAGGTTAGAAAAGTAATAAGTTATATACGTACACTCTGTAGGTTAAAAAAAAATACGGAAGTAGTATACTCTGTGTTAGGTTAGGAAAGTAATAATTAGAAGTACACTCTGAATGTTAGGAAAGTAATAAGGTTAGTACACTCTGTGTTGGGTTAGAAAAGTAATAAAAGTTAGTAGTACACTCTGTGTTGGGTTAGGAATATAATAAGGTTATTAGTCCAATCTGTTTTAGGTTAGAAAGTAATAAGGTAGTAATACACTCTGTGTGGGTTAGGAAATATAAGGTTAGTAGTACACTTCTGTGGGGAGGAAAGTAATATAGT
>JAACNH010003484.1:0-28747 GCA_019447015.1 Hymenochirus boettgeri
GTAATATTAGATGTATCGGATATATAGATGATATGTGATGATATTGGTATATATATAGATAATATCGGTATATATATAGCTGTATCGGTATATAAGAGATATCGTATAGATATAGATGATCTCGGTATATCTAGATGTTATCCGGTAATATAGATTAATATCGGTATGATATAGATGATATCGGTATATAAGATGATATCGGTATATATATAGCTGATACCGGTATCTATATATAGATGATTACGGTATCTATAGAATATATCGGTATATAAGATGATTAGCGGTATTATAGATGATATCGGTTATAATAGATGAAGCGGTATATATTAGATGATATCGGTTTATAGTACTAGAATGATATCTGGTATATATATAGATGTTACGGATATATAGATGTATCCGTATCTATAGATAATATCGGTGGTAGATATAGATGATACACCGGTATAATAGATGATATCGGGTATTATAGGATAATACGGTAGATAAGATGATACGGTATATCTATAGATGATATCGGTATATATATAGATGATATCGGGTTATATATTAGATGTATCGCGTATATATAGATGTTATCGGTTATATATAGAGGTTATCGGTATATATAGACGATATCGAACATACAGAATAATATCGGTACATCCCAGATGATATCGTATATACATATAGAGTTATCAGTATTATATAGATGTATCAGTATAGAGGAGATGGATATGGTATATATAGATGTTATCGTATATATAGATTGATATCGTATATATAGATGTTATCGGTATATATAATAGTTGATATCGGTTTAGATACTAGATGATATGGTAATATAGAGTTACAGTAATATATTAGATGTTATCAGTATATATAGATGATATCGGTAGATATAGATGTTACGGTATATATATATAGTTGATATCGGTATATATAGATGATATCGGATATTATAGATGTTATCGTATATTATACGATGTTCAGTATATATAGATTCCGTATCGGGTATATATGATGTTATTTGTATATATAGAAAATCGCGTATAATAGTGTTATCGGTATATATAAAGTGATATCGGTTATATATAGATGATATCGGTTATATATAGATGTTGTTATCAGTAATATAGATGTGATCAATTTAATATAGAGAAATGGTTATATATAGATGTTATCGGTATATATATAGTTGGATATCGGTATATATAGATGATATCGGTATATTATAGTACTTGGTTTATCAGTATATAGTAGGTGTATCAGTATATTATAGAGAATCGGTTATATATAGATGTATCGGTATATTTATAGTTGATTATCGGTATATGGAGATGATTATCGGGATATATAGATGTTATCGCGTAATATAGATTGATATCGGTATATATAGCTGTTTATGGTATTATAGATGATATCGGTATATATAGATGTTATCTGTATATTATAGATTGTTATCAGGTATATATAGATGATTCGGTTATATATATAGAGTTATCGGTATTATTTGGTATAGTAGTTGATATCGTTATAGATAGATGTTATCGGTTATATATAGATGTAGCGTGATATTTAGATGTTATCGGTATATATAGATGTTTATAGGTATTATAGATTGATTCGGTTATATATCGATGATATCGGTATATATATAGATGATATCGGTATATATAGATGATGACGGTATATATATAGATGTTATCGGTATAATAATATATATTATATATAGATAGATGATAGCGCGTTTATTATATATGATGATATCGATATATAGATGTTAGCGTATATATAGATGATCTACGGCTATATATAGATGTTTCGGGATATATAGATGATATCGGTATATATATAGCTGTTACGGATATATAGAGATACGGTATATAGGATGTTATTGGGATATATAGAGTTATCGGTATATTTGATGTATCGGGATATATAGATGTTATCGGTATATATAGATGATATCGGTAGATATAGATTGAATCGGTATATAATATAGATGATATCGGTATATATAGATGATATCGGTATATATAGATGATATCGGTATATATATAGTGATATCGGTATATATAGATGTTATCGGTTTTATATATAGATGATATCGGTATATATAGATGATATCGGTATGATAGATGTTAATCGGTATATATAGATGATATCGGTATATAGATGTTATCGGTATATATAGAGTTATCGGTATATATAGATGTTATCGGTATATATAGATGATATCGGTATATTAGATGATACTCGGTATATATTATAGATGGATATCGCGTATATAGAGATGATATCGGTGATATTAGATGCGTCGGGTTATATATTGATGATACCGGTATCATATAGATATAGATGATTCGGTTATATATAGAGGAGATCGTTATATATATAGTTGATATCGGTATATATATAGATGTTATCGGTATATATAGATGATATCGGTATATATAGATGTTATCGGTATATATAGATAATATCGGTATATATAGATGATATCGGTATATATAGATGATATCGGTATATATATAGATGATACCGGTATATATATATAGATGATATCGGTATATATAGATAATATCGGTATATATAGATGATATCGGTATATATAGATGATATCGGTATATATAGATGATATCGGTATATATAGATGATATCAGTATATATAGATGATATCGGTATATATATAGATGTTATCGGTATATATAGATGATATCGGTATATATAGATAATATCGGTATATAGAGATGATATCGGTATATATAGATGATATCGGTATATATAGATGATATCGGTATATATAGATGATATCGGTATATATAGATGATATCGTTATATATAGATGTTATCGGTATAATAGATGTTAATCGGTATATATAGTGATATCGATAATAGATGATATCGGTATATATATAGATGATATCGGTATATATAGATGATATCGGTATATATAGATGATATCGGTATATATATAGATGATACCGGTATATATATATAGATGATATCGGTATATATAGATGATATCGTTATATATATAGTTGATATCGGTATATATATAGATGTTATCGGTATATATAGATGATATCGGTATATATAGATGTTATCGGGAGATATAGAATCATATCGGTATGTATAGATGATATCGGTATATATAGATGATATCGGTATATATATAGATGATACCGGTATATATATATAGATGATATCGGTATATATAGATGATATCGGTATATATAGATAATATCGGTATATATAGATGATATCGGTATATATAGATGATATCGGTATATATAGATGATATCAGTATATATGATGATATCGTATATATATAGATGTTTATGGTGATATATAGATGATATCGGTATATAGATATTATCGGTAATAAGATGATATCGGTATATTAGATGATACGGTATATATAGATATAATCTCGGTATATATAGATGATATCGGTATATATAGATGTTATCGGTATATATAGAGGATACGGATATATAGATAATATCGGTATATATAGATGATATCGGTATATATAGATAATATCGGTATATATAGATGATATCGGTATATATAGATGATATCGGTATATATAGATAATATCGGTATATATAGATGATATCGGTATATATAGATGTTATCGCGTATAATATATAGTTGATATCGGTATATATAGATGATTCGGTATATATGAGATGTTATCAGTAATATAGATTGATATCAGTATAATGAGATGGTTATCGTATATATATAGTTAATATGGTTAGATATATAGATGTTATAGGGATATATAGATGATATCGGTTATATATAGATGATATCGGTATTATATAGATATATCGTATATATAGATGATTCGGTTATATAAGATGATATCGGTTATATATATAGATGATATCGGCTATATTATAGATGATATCGGTATATATATAGATGATATAGATTCTTATAGATGATATCGGTATATATATAGATGATATCGGTATATATAGATGATATCGGTATATATATAGATGATATCGGTATATATAGATGATCGGTATATATATATAGATGATGATATCGGTATATATATAGATGATATCGGTATATATAGATGATCTCGGTATATATAGATGAGTATCGGGATCTATAGATGATAGCGGTATTGATATATAGATGAGATCGGTTATATATAGATGATATCGGTATATATATAGATGATATCAGCTATATATATAGATGATACGGTATGTATAGATGATATCGGTATCTATATAGTATATCTGGTATATATAGATGATATCGGTATAATAGATGAATCGATTATAGATGATATCGGATATATAGATGCATATCGGTTAATATTATAAGATGATATCGGTGATAATATAAGATGAAGTCGGTATATATAGATGATATCGGGTATATATAGATGTTATCAGATATATAGATGATATCAGTATATAAGATGTTATCGGTATAATTAAGTTGATATCGGTATAATAGATTTATCAGTATAATATAGATGATATCGGTATATATTAGATGATATCGGTATATATAGATGATATCGGTATATATAGATGATATCGGTATATATAGATGATATCGGTATATATAGATGATATCGGTATATATATAGATGATATCGGTATATATATAGATGATATCGGTATATATAGATGATATCGGTATATATATAGATGGTTTATTAGTATATATTATAGATGTAGCAGTAATATAGACGTTATCGGTATATATATAGTTGATATCGGTATATATAGATGTTATCAGTATATATATAGATGATATCGGTATATATATAGATGATATCGGTATATATAGATGATATCGGTATAATAGATGAGATCGGTATATATAGATATCGGTATATATAGATGCATATCGGTATCTATATAGATGATATCAGTATATATATAGATGATATCGGTATATATAGATGATATCGGTATATATAGATGTTATCAGTATATATAGATGATATCAGCGTATTAAGACGTTATCGGTATATATAGTTGATATCGGTATAATAGATGTATCAGTCTATATATAGATGATATCGGTGATATATAGATGATATCGGGTATATATAGATGATATTGGTATATATAGCGATTCGGGTATATATATAGAATGATATCGTATATATATAGATGAGATAGTATATATAGATGTTATCAGTCTATATAGATGCTATCAGTATATATAGACGTTATAGGTTATATATATAGTGTGATACGGTTATATATAGATGGTATCAGTAGATATATAGATGGATATCGGTATATATATAGATGAGATCGGTATAATAGATGATATTGGTATATATAAGAAGATATCGGTATATAATAGATGGATCGGTTAGATATAGATGATATCAGTATATATTAGATGAATCGGTTTATATAAGATGATATCAGGTATATATAGATGTATCAGTATATATAGATGATATCGGTATATATATAGATGATATCGGTATATATAGATGATATCAGTATATATATAGATGATATCGGTATATATAGATGATATCGGTATATATAGATGTTATCAGTATATATAGATGATATCAGTATATATAGATAATATCGGTATATATATAGTTGATATCGGTATATATAGATGATATCGGTATATATATAGATGATATCGGTATATATATAGATGATATCGGTATATATAGATGATATCGGTATATATATAGATGATATCGGTATATATAGATGAGCGCGGGTTATATATATAGAGATCTATCGGTATATATATAGATGATATCGGTATATATAGATGATATCGGTATATATAGATGATATCGGTATATATAGATGATTTCGGTATATATATATATGATATCGGTATATATAGATGATATCGGTATATATAGATGTTATCGGTATATATATAGATGATATCGGTATATATATAGATGATATCGGTTATATATAGATGTTATCGGTATATATATAGATGATATCGGTATATATAGATGATATCGGTATATATATAGATGATATCAGTATATACAGATGATATCGGTATATATAGATGATATCGGTATATATAGATGAATCGGTTATTTATATAGATGATATCGGTTATATATAGATGTTATCGGTATATATAGATGATATCGGTTATATATAGATGATATCAGTTATATAGAGATAAAACGGTATATATATAGATGATATCGGTATATATAGATGTTAGCGGTTATATTATAGATGTTATCGGTATTTATATGATAGATGGATATCGGTTCTATTAGATGATATCGGTATATATAGATGTTATCGGCTATATATAGATTGATACGGTATATATAGATGATTATCCGGTATCATATAGATGATATCGGTTCTATATAGATGTTATCGGTATATATAGATGATCTCGGTATATATAGATGATTCGTAGATATAGATGTTATCGGTATATATAGATGTTATCGGGTATATATAGATGATATCGGTATTATATAGATGATATCTGTATATATAGATGAATCGGTAATATAGATGGTATCGGAATATTAGATGAGTTCGGTTATATATAGATGGTATCGGGTGATATAGATGAATCGGTATTATATAGATGATATCGGTATATATAGATGGTTGGATCGGTATATATAGATGTTACGGTTAAGATAAGATTATATCGGTTATTAAGATTGTTACAGTATATATAGAGGATATCTGTATCTATAGTGATATAGGTAATATAAAGATGTATCGGTATATAAGATGATACGGTATATATAGATGATATCGGTTTATATATAGATGATATCGGTAATATAGATGTTATCGTTATAATATAGAATAGATGAGATCGGTTATATATAGAGATATCGGTATATATAGATGATATAGGTATATATATAGATGATATCGGTATATATAGATGTGATATTCAGTATATATAGATGATACGGTAGGGTTATATATTATAGATGCTATCGTATATATAGTTGATATCGGTATATAATATAGATGATATCGGTATAATCTAGAGATTATCGGTTTAATAGATGTTATCGGTATATAGGGTTATCGGTTATATAATAGAATATCGGTAATTAGATTCGTATATTATAGATGTTATCGGTTATAATAGATGAGATCGGTATATATAGATGTTATCGGTAATATAGATGTTATCGGTATATATAGATGATATCAGTAATATAGATGATACGGTATATATAGATGTGATATCGGTATTATAGATGAGATGGTATGATATAGATGTTGATCGGTATATATAATGTATCGGTAGATATAGATGATATCGGTATTTATATATAGATGATATCGGTATATATATAGAGATATCGGTCATATATATAGATGATATCGGTATTATTATATATAGATGTTATCAGTATATATAGATGATATAGGTTATATATAGATGATCTCGGTTATATATAGGATGATATCGGTAATATATATAGATGTATCGGTCTATGATAGATTGATATCGGTATATATAGATGTTATCGGTATAGATCGAGTTATCGGTTTAAATAGCTGTTGTCGGTTATATATAAGATGTTATGGTTATATATAGATGAATCGGTATATATAGATGTCTATCGGTATTATGATGATATCGGATTATAGGTTATCGGATATATATAGATGTTATCGGTATATATAGATGTTATCGGTATATAAGATTGTTATCGTATGGTAGATATTAGATGATATCGGTATATAGGATGTTATCGGTATATATATAGATGTTATCGGTATATATAGATGATATCGGTATATATAGATGTTATCGTATATAAGATGTTGTCGGTAAATATATATGATATCGGTTATATATAAGCCGATAGCGTATATATAGATGTTTTTCGAGAGATAGAGTGTTATCGGTATATAGATGTATCGGTAATGTAGATGTTATCAGTATATATAGATGATATCGGTTTAGTATATATAGATGATATCGGTATATATAGATGTGATTCAGTATAATAGATGATATCGGTATATTATCGTGATATCGGGTATTATAGATGTAGCGGATATATAGATGATATGGTTTTATATATAGATGTTATCGGTATATATAGATGATATCGGTATATGTAGATGTTATCAGTATATATAGATGATATCGGTATATATATAGATGATATCGGTATATATAGATGTTATCAGTATATATAGATGATATCGGTATATATATAGATGATATCCGGTTATATTATAGATGTTATCAAGTATGACTTTCTAGAGTAAAAATAATAAGAAAATTTATTGAGTTACAATTTTGCCAGGTATGGATTCACGTACTATAAAACAGTGGGTACCTTCATGCCGCGTTCCTTAGACTTTCCAGTGTTAGGCCGTCGTCAGCCTGGGTTGGTCCTCCACCCCGGTCAGACACAGTAACTCCAATCTCATTCTAGACTCTCTATTACAAGTTGGTTGCTACTTGACGTGAACGGTCCGTGGACGCTCAGCTTGGCACTGGACATAACTGCCTGGAAGGACAATCCTCAACATAACAAAGTGACACCATTCCCCAATATGACCCATGGAGACAGAGACTGACAGGCCGACAGTTCGCTTCTGCTGTCACATGACGTTGTGTGATCTTGGTCACCCCATAACACGGGACTATATGATCACTGCAAATGGTAAAATGTTAATATAAAGTCTAACATACGTTATGACTTAAAACTTTAACGACTCTGTTCATAACATAGGAAAACTTTTATTTAATACTCACCTCAAATCCTGATATTGTTACCTCTGACAGGACTTTTTGGCAACACAAGAACTCTTAACCCTGTCACGTGCCATATTCCCACACTGGAATTAGAAGACAACACATAATGTGTCTCTAGTATGTAACTATGTGACCAGTATAATGTGTGCACTATTATACAAAACAGTGGTATGGAATTAACGTGTAGTAACAGTATTATGTGGGGACGGAGTTATATAGATACAGTGGTAGGATTAATGTTAGTAACAGTATTATGTGTGCACTATATACAGACATGGTATGGAATTAACGTGTAGTAAACATATTATGTGTGGACTATTATACAGAACATGGTATGGAATTAAAGTGTAGTAACAGTATTATGTGTGGACTATTATACAGAAAGTGGATGGAATTAAAGGTGTAAGTACAGTATTTATGTGTGGACTGAGATTATAGATAACAGTGGGTATGGAATGTAATGTGTAGTAACAATTATGTGTGGACTATTATACAGAACAGTGGTATGGAATTAACGTGTAGTAACAGTATTATGTGTGGACTGAGTATTATAGATAACGTGGTATGGAATTAATGTGTAGTAAAAGTATTATGTGTGGATTATTCTACAGACAGTGGTATGGAATAACAGTGTAGTAACAGTATTATGTGTGGACTATATATAGATACAGTGGTATGGAATTAATGTGTAGTAACAGTATATGTGTGGACTATTATACAGAACGTGGTATGGAAATTAACGTGTAGTAACGTATTATGTGACGCGGACTATATACAGAACAGTGTATGGAATTAACGTGTAGTAACAGTATATGTGTGGACTATTATACAGAACAGTGGTATGGAAGTAACGTGTAGTAACAGTATTATGTGTGGACTATTATACAGAACAATGGTATGGAATTAATGTGTAGTAACAGTATTATGTGTGGACTATTATACAGAACAATGGTATGGAATTAACGTGTAGTAACAGTATTATGTGTGGACTGAGTATTATACAGAACAATGGTATGGAATTAACGTGTAGTAACAGTATATGTGTGCACTATTATACAGAACAATGGTATGGAAATTAACGTGTTGTAGTAACAGTATTATGTGTGCACTATTAACAGAACAATGGTATGGAATTAACTGTGTAGTAACAGTATTAAGTGTGGACTGAGTATTATAGATAACAGTGGTATGGAATTAATGTGTGTAGTAACAGTATTATGTGTGGACTGAGTATTATACAGAACAATGGTATGGAATTAACGTGTAGTAACAGTATTATGTGTGGACTATTATACAGAACAATGGTATGGAATTAACGTGTAGTAACAGTATTATGTGTGGACTGAGTATTATAGATAACAGTGGTATGGAATTAATAATTAGGGGTAACAGTATTATGTGTGGACTATTATACAGAACAATGGTATGGAATTAACGTGTTAGTAACAGTATTATGTGTGGACTGAGATATAGATAACAATGGTATGGAATTAACGTGTAGTAACAGTATATGGTGGACTGAGTATTAAGAATAACATGGTATGGAATTAACGTGTAGTAACAGTATTATGTGTGGACTGAGTATTATAGATAACAATGGTATGGAATTAACGTGTAGTAACAGTATTATGTGTGGACTGAGTATTAAGATAACAATGGTATGGAATTAACGTGTAGTAACAGTATTATGTGTGGACTGAGTATTATAGATAACAGTGGTTGGAATTAACGTGTATAGTAGTAACAGTATTATGTGTGGGACTGAGATTATAAGATAACAATGGTATGGAATTAACGTGTAGTAAACAGTATTATGTGTGGACTGAGTATTATAGATAAACATGGTATGGAATTAACTGGTAGTAACAGTTATGTGTGGACTGAGTATTATAGAACATGGTATGGAATTAAGTGTGTAGTAACAGTATTATGTGTGGACTGGTATTATACAGAACAAGTGGTATGGAATTAACGTGTAGTAACAGTATTATGTGTGGACTGAGTATTATAGATAACAGTGGTAGGAATTAATGGTAGTAACATATTATGTGTGGACTATTATACAGAACAATGGTATGGAATTAACGTTGTAGTAACAGTATTATGTGGTGGACTGAGTATATATAGATAACATGGTATGGAATTAAGGTGTAGTAACGTAGTATGTGTGGACTGAGTATTATACAGAACAATGGTATGGAATTAACGTGTAGTACAGTATTATGTGTGGACTGAGTATTATAGATAACAGTGGTATGGAATTAATGTGTAGTAACAGTTTATGTGTGGACTATTATACGAACAATGGTATGGAATTAACGTGTAGTAACATTATGTGATGGATGAGTATTATAGATAACAGTGGTATGGATTATGTGTAGTACAGTATTATGTGTGGGACTTATTATACAGAACATGGTATGGAATTAACGTTGTAGTAACAGTATATGGTGGACTGAGTAGTATAGATAACAGTGGTATGGAATTAATGTAGTAGTAACAGTATTATGTGTGGACTGAGTATTATACAGAACAATGGTATGGAATTAACGTGTAGTAAACAAGATTATGTGGACTGAGTATTATAGATAACTAGGGTGATGGAATTAACTGTAGTAAAGTAAAAGTATTATGTTGGACGAGTATTATAGATAACAGTGGTATGGAATTAATGTGTAGTAAACAGATATATTAGTGTGGACTGAGTATTATACAGAACAATGGGATGGAATAATTAACAGTATCGTGTAGGACGACTTATTAGGATATATGTCTCTATAGATAACAAGGGTATGGTTAATAACGTGTAGTAACAGTATTATGTGTGGACTGAGTATTATAGATAACAGTGGTATGGAATTAAGTGTAGTAACAGTATTATGTGTGGACTATTATACAGAACAATGGTATGAATTAAGTGTGTAGTAACAGTATTATGTGTGGGACGAGTATTATAGATAACAGTGGTATGGAATTAATGTGTAGTAACAGTATTATGTGTGGACTGAGTATTATAGATAACAGTGGTATGGAATTAATGTGTAGTAACAGATTATGTGTGGACTGAGTATTATAGATAACAGTGGTATGGAATTAATGTGTAGTAACCAGTATTATGTGTGGACTATTATACAGAACAATGGTATGGAATTAACGTGTAGAACAGTATTATGTGTGGACTGAGTATTATAGATAACAGTGGTATGGAATTATGTGTGTAGTTAACAGTATTATGTGTGCTGAGTATTATACAGAACAATGGTAGGAATAACGTGTAGTAACAGTATTATGTGTGGACTGATATTATAGATAACAGTGGTATGGAATTAATGTGTAGTAACAGTATTATGTGTGTGGACCATTATACAGAACAATGGTATGGATTAACGTGTAGTAACAGTATTATGTGTGGACTGAGATATATAGATAACAGTGGTATGGAATTAATGTGTAGTAACAGTTATATGTGTGGACTGAGTATTATAGATAAAAGTGGTATGGAATTAAGCTGTTGTAACAGTATTATGTGTGGACTGAGTATTATACAGAACAATGGTATGGAATTAACGTGTGTAGTAACAGTATATGTGTGGACTGAGTGATTATAGATAACGTGGTATGGAATTAATGGTAGTAACGTATTATGTGGACTGGATTATACAGAACAATGGAATGGAATTAACGTGTAGTAACAGTATTATGTGTGGACTGAGTATTATAGATAACAGTGGTATGGAATTAATGTGTATAACAGTATTATGTGTGGACTGAATTATACAGCATGGTATGGATAACGTGTATAACAGTATTATGTGTGGATGAGATATACAGAACAATGGTATGGAATAACGGTAACAGTATATGTGTGGACTGAGATATACAGAACATGGTAGGAATAACGGTAGTAACGTTTATGGACTGAGTATTATAGATAACATGGGTATGGACAATTGTAGTTAAGTGCTATGTGTAATTAATATCGCAGGATAATACAAACGGCACAGTGTATAACATACAACGGCACAGTGTATAACATACAAACGGCCAGTGCATAACATACAAACGGCCCAGTGCATAACATACAAACGGCACAGTGGATAACTTACAACGGCACAGTGTATAACATACAAACGGCCCAGTGCCTAACATACAAACGGCCCAGTGTATAACATACAAATGGCCCAGTGCATAACATACAAACGGCACAGTGTATAACTTACAACAGCACAGTGTATAACATACAAACGGCACAGTGCATAAAATACAAATGGCCCAGTGCATAACATAAAAACGGCACAGTGCATAACATACAAATGGCACAGTGCATAACAAACAGCACAGGTATGACATACAAACAGGTTACTAACTCTTCCTCAAGCCAGTCATTATATTGCACAATTCCCGCCATTACCACATCTGCCCCTTTCATGTAGAATGTGATCCTCTGTGGAATCCTCCTAAAAAAAAGGGGAGAAAAAAAAGAAATACTACAATATAAATGATCAAGAATGGATTCTATGTGCTATAACTAGCAGATACTGACATTGCACCACTACAGACCAGCATTCTAATTGTACTGGTTTCTGATTTCTGCAGCTTCCTTCCTAGTGAAACTGGTTTTCTCACTGCTCAGTTTTGATTACAGAGGCCACAGGCAGGGCACCCAGTAGTTACTTGACATCTGTGGCAGGAGAGGAGGGAACTGAGCATGTGCAACTGTGTATCTGGGTCTGGGACCCAAGTAGGAAATAACAATATGTCACAAAGGAGACAGAGAGATCCAAACACTTGACTTGTGGCAAAGTTTTTAAGCAAATTACTTATTCACCAACAGGAAGCAAGAATACTTACTCCTACCGCTAATAAAATGATAGATTTATGGGAGACAGTTGTTTTTATGGTTTAGTGGTCCTTAGCTCAAAGGTTCTTCTGGACACAAGGGCAAACTATTACAGTATGGAGTCCTTGCATGACGACTATTAGCATTATTACCATACATTCTATTTGTGTGTTTTATAAAATAAGAAACAGATATTAAGGCATTATCTGTCTTTGCCTGTTAGATTAGCCACGCACAGGACAAACTGTTAGTTTGATTTTATCAAATTAAAATTGGTTCTGTTAAATGGTTTTAGAACCCAACTTTTTCAATCAAACCCAGTCGACTAAGTGTATCTGACAGGTTTATAAAAAACATTTAATAACCATCAACATTGATTCTCGTTCGCTATTGGTTCATTTTCAAAAACAAAAAAGAAAGAGTCGTTGACTAAAAGCTTACCTTAACAATAATTCCCATCCGTTTGCTTTCGTAGGTAAACGGAAATATTTGCAAAATTGTAAAGTTCAATATTTGCCCACTAGGTGTCTCAGCTGATAGATGATTGGTCTCTCCCTACCAGCGACCAGCCCACGCTTTCAGTCCATTGAACAAGGGCCACCTATGATAGCAGAAGGTGAAAAGGTCTGAATGTGGGATTTCCAGGTCAATAAATTGATAAAACAAAAATAAATGAAAAAGGTCCAAGTGCCATAAAAATTATAAATACCACCAAGCAGAATTTCTCCAAAATCTCCTTTAAGACATCTGTTAAAGTGTTTACATTACCAATCGCCCGTCTATGCCTTCTGTGGTCAATTAATGCTATTGTCTGTATTCATACTAATCTGTGATGTCACAGAACAGCCTTAGCCTTATGCAGTAACCTATGCCACATGGTTCCAATATCCACAATACAATAGCCAACCGGAAACCTTTTTTAATTTTGTTGTAAAAGCCACACCCAAAATTGAAAGTTGCTCCCATAAATTGACATCAAATGCATCACCACTGTTTGAATTAAAGCTTCCTATTGGTCAGAGATGAGCTCTACTCGTCAGCATGCCCCGATTCTATTCTTTTCTATTAAATTTAACAATTCCTAACCTTAAACCTTTCTGTAGAGTTTCATACCATAGTAATGCTCTAGAGCACAATATCGTTTAAGAACACGGATACTAAACTACATTAAAGTATTACACAAGCTCTGTAATAATCAGACCTATATAAAAATGTCCAGAAATATACCAAATCTATTATTGTAATGACAAGAGCATGAATGTTCTAAAAGAGATTTATGGGGGATTTTTCAGTGAATCTAGTTATGATGTAAAGTTTTGCTGGTGTTTTATTGAGGGATAACAGAAAGGAAAAAATAATACATAAACATACATAATATTTCACATGTATCGGGAAATGTGTTCTTGTATCCGAAAAGGGGGGGGGGGGGTTTCATACAGATTCTCTGTTTTGCGTTGTACAATAAAGGCTTGTAACATACATATTATTGTCTCTTGTGTTATTACTATAGGAATAGTACTTTTCCTTGGTTATTTTTTATTTTAGATGAAATTAGCCATTGCACTTTGTATAAAGGGTATCTCCACTGCCAAAGTGAGTGTTTTTCAGTTTAATTTAAGAATGGGAGGTAAAGGTTAGCTATGCCTTACCTCCCGTTCTTCAATCAAACAATCAAGGCTAGAACGAAGGGGAGGAAACATTTTTTCTGACAGGTTTGATGAGGCTTGTTCTGTATGTGCATGCGTCATGTGCACATGGATGACATAGCTAAGCACTGATTATAAAGATATAATTACAGGATAATGGCAAAAAATGTCACACAGCAGACCAATCGACAGTGCAGTTGCACCTAATGAAGGTAATAAACCTCACTGATGCACTGTGAATTTGGCTCCTGAGACATATTTGATATTATCAAATTTAAGGCCATGTTGTATCCTCTCCACTACTTGAAGCCGTTGTTAATACTTGCTGCCTGGGGACACCATATTTGTTTGATAACTTCACAGCTACTTGCTTGTGACCAACTGCAATTCTTCCCTGCTGGCCTCTTGCTGTGACAAACGGTTGGTCGGGACAACACATTTGCTGGGGTCTACCGGAACAGATCAATTAAACAATGTCAGTACAAGGCTGTACATGGGTTAGGGCGTTGCCCGATTCAGTCATTTAGTGGCTGCTTCAGCCAACAATTATCTAATGTTCTGTACTGGCTTAATAAACACAGATCTTTTAATCATTTAACACGTAAACATATTAATGATCCTGCAGTTTGGAGCCATTTCTATAGACGGAAAACGCGCAGAATTACAGGAGGCTATGAAAATCTCCCAGCCATTTAAAGGTATTTTCACCATTTTATGTAACTCAATTCTAACAGACTTGGGTACACAATTAAGATTTAACGAAGGTGCAAATACACTTACGCAGTTATAATTAAAACCCGTGTCCCTTTCTATAAAATCTATAAATCATATCTGTTCACATTGGCTAAATTCATTCAAGCCTTAATTTAAATTCACCGTCCTATGTTTCCTGAAACGTTGGCAATGTAACTATGATACTAGGATCCGTTATCTCCGATCTCCCAGTATACATTAACCTCCACTGCCCGTGATGTTCGCTGTAGGACGGACGTCTCTCGCCTGGGGGCCGTAAACCGATCGCTCTATGAAAAGCCATGGGGGGTGGAATTGACAGGAACAATTTTAGGAAATCCTGCTTCTAATTCAGGAAACCATAATGCTATCAATTGTTAAAATAGAATTGAAAGAAGAAGAACAAAATAAATCTTTATCGTAGATTTGGCTTCCTGGTTATGAAAATACCAGGTAGTGGAAGTTTCTGTGAAAATATCAATGAGTGACTTCCTACCCAAAACAACTGGCCTTGCCAATACCCAGAATTCCGAGCCTCAAATCTATCTAATATTGCTCGAGACAGTTGCCTAAACATCACACAAGAACGCCATTATTCTAATGTCTGGCCAACACTAGTTATACACGACTGTGCCTAAGGCTAGCATCATTGGTGGAGGTCTATTTCTTTGTTAACAAATTGTTTGTTTGATAGAATGTCTGCATTAAAAGGTCGCAATAAATACAAATCTCGCCATGGAGCGAGCCTTATCCCTGGAATAGAAATGATTCCACCTCTTACATTCTTATCCCTGGAATAGAAATGATTCCACCTCTTACATCTTATCCCTGGAATAGAAATGATTCCCACCTCTTACATTCTTATCCCCGGGATAGAAATGATTCCCACCTCTTACATTCTTATCCCTGAATAGAAATGATTCCCACCTCTTACATTCTTATCCCTGGAATAGAAATGATTCCCACCTCTTACATTCTTATCCCTGGAATAGAAATGATTCCCACTCTTACAATCTTATCCCCGGGATAGAAATGATTCCCACCTCTTACATTCTTATCCCTGGAATAGAAATGATTCCCACCTCTTACATTCTTATCCCTGGAATAGAAATGATTCCCACCTCTTAAATCTTATCCCCGGGATAGAAATGATTCCCACCTCTTACATTCTTATCCCTGGAATAGAAATGATTCCCACCTCTTACATTTTATCCCCGGGATAGAAATGATTCCCACCTCTTACATTCTATCCCTGGAATAGAAATGATTCCCACCTCTTACTTCTATCCAGGATAGAAATGATTCCCACCTCTACATTCTTATCCCCGGGATAGAATGATTCCTACCTCTTACATCTTATCCCGGAGAAATGATTCCCACTCTTACATATTATACCCGGGATAGAAATGATTCCCACCTCTTACATTCTTATCCCCGGGATAGAATGATTCCCACCTCTTATATTCTTATCCTCAGGATAGAATAATTCCCACCTCTTACATTCTTATCCCCAGGATAGAAATGATTCCCACCTCTTACAATCTTATCCCCGGGATAAAATGATTCCCACCTCTTACATTCTTACCCTGGAATAGAAATGATTCCCACCTCTTACATTCTTATCCCGGAATAGAAATGATTCCCACCTTTACAATCTTATCCCCGGGATAGAAATGATTCCCACTCTTACATCTTATCCTGGAATAGAAATGATTCCCACCTCTTACATTCTTATCCCGGGATAGAAATGATTCCCACCTCTTACATTCTTATCCCTGGAATAGAAATGATTCCCACCTCTTACATTCTTATCCCAGGATAGAAATGATTCCCACTCTTACATTCTTATCCCCGGGATAGAAATGATTCCTACCTCTTAATTTTATCCCGGATAGAAATGATTCCCACCTCTTACATTATTATCCGGGATAGAAATGATTCCACCTCTTACATTCTTATCCCCGGGATAGAAATGATTCCCACCTCTTATATTCTATCCCAGGATAGAATAATTCCCACCTCTTAACATTCTTATCCCTGGAAATAGAAATGATTCCCACCTCTTACAATCTTATCCCCGGGATAGAAATGATTCCCACCTCTTACATTTTATCCCTGGAATAGAAATGATTCCCACCTCTTACATTCTTATCCCTGGAATAGAAATGATTCCCACCTCTTACAATCTATCCCCGGGATAGAAATGATTCCCACTCTTACCTTATCCCGGAATAGAAATATCCCCCTCTTACATTCTTATCCCCGGGATGAAATGATTCCCACCTCTACATTCTTATCCCTGGATAGAAATGATTCCCACCTCTTACATTCTTATCCAGGATAGAAATGATTCCCACCTCTTACATTCTTATCCCCGGGATAGAAATGATTCCTACTCTTACATTCTTATCCGGGATAGAAATGATTCCCACCTCTTACATATTATCCCGGGAAGAAATGATTCCCACCTCTTACATTCTTATCCCCGGGATAGAAATGATTCCCACCTCTTATTTTCTTATCCCGGATAGAAATAATTCCCACCTCTTACATTCTTATCCCAGGATAGAAATGATTCCCACCTCTTACATTCTTATCCCAGGATAGAAATGTTCCACTCTTACATCTTATCCGGGATAGAAATGATTCCCACTCTTTACAATCTTATCCCAGGATAGAAATGATTCCCACCTCTTACATTCTTATCCCGGGATAGAAATGATTCCACCTCTTACATTCTTATCCCGGGATAGAAATGATTCCCACCTCTTACATTCTTATCCCAGGATATAATGATTCCCACCACTTACATTCTTATCCCCGGGATAGAAATGATTCCCACCTCTTAATTCTATCCCCGGGATAGAAATGATTTCCACCTCTTACATTCTTATCCCCAGGATAGAAATGATTCCCACCTTTACATTCTTATCTCCGGGATAGAAATGATTCCCACCTCTACAAGCTTATCCCCGGATGAGAAATGATTCCCACCTTTTACATTCTTATCTCCGGGATAGAAAATGATTCCCACCTCTTACTTTCTATCCCCGGGATAGAAAGATTCCACCTCTTACATTCTATCCTGGATATAAATGATCCCACCGCTTAAATTCTTATCCCCGGGATAGAAATGATTCCCACCTCTTACATTCTTATCTCCGGGATAGAAATGATTCCCACCTCTTACATTCAAAATGTAAGAGGTGGGAATCATTTCTATTCGGGATAAGAATGTAAGAGGTGGGAATCATTCTTCCCGGGGTAAGAATGTAAGAGGTGGGAATCATTTATATCCAGGGATAAGAATGTAAGAGGTGGGAATCATTTCTATCCCGGGGATAAGATGTAGAGGTGGGAATCATTTCTATCCCGGAGATAAGAATGTAAAAGGTGGGAATCATTTCTATCCCGGGGATAAGCTTGTAAGAGGTGGGAATCATTTCTATCCCGGAGATAAGAATGTAAGAGGTGGGAATCATTTCTATCCTGGGGATAAGAATGTAAGAGGTGGAATCATTTCTATCCCGGGGATAAGAATGTAAGAGGTGGGATCATTTCATCCCGGGGATAAGAATGTAAGTGGGGGATCATTTATATCCTGGGATAGAAGTAAGAGGTGGGAATCATTATCCCGGGGATAAGAATGTAAGAGGGGGAATCATTTCTATCCGGGATAAGAATGTAAGAGGTGGGAATCATTTCTATCCTGGGTAAGATTGTAAGAGGTGGGAATCATTTCTATCCCGGGGATAAGAATGTAAGAGGTGGGAATCATTTCATCCTGGGATAAGAATGTAAGAGGTGGGAATCATTTCTATCCTGGGGATAAGAATGTAAGAGGTGGGAATATTTTCTATCCTGGGATAAGAATATAAGAGGTGGGAATCATTTCTATCCCGGGGATAAGAATGTAAGAGGTGGAATATTTTATCCCGGGATAATAATGTAAGAGGTGGGAATCATTTCTATCCGGGATAAGAAGTAAGAGGTAGGACATTTCTATCCCGGGGATAAGAATGTAAGAGGTGGGAATCATTTCTATCCTGGGATAAGAATGTAAGAGTGGGAATCATTCTATTCCAGGGATAAGAATGTAAGAGGTGGGAATCTTCTATCCTGGGATAAGAATGTAAGAGGTGGGAATCATTTCTATTCCAGGGATAAGAATGTAAGAGGTGGGAATCATTTCTATCCCGGGGATAAGATTGTAAGAGGTGGGAATCATTTCTATTCCAGGGATAAGAATGTAAGAGGTGGGAATCATTTCTATTCCAGGGATAAGAATGTAAGAGGTGGGAATCATTTCTATCCCGGGGATAAGATTGTAAGAGGGGGGAATCATTTCTATTCCAGGGATAAGAAGTTAAGAGGTGGGAATTATTCTATCCTGGGATAAGAATATAAGAGGTGGGGATCATTTCATCCGGGATAAGAATGTAAGAGGTGGGAATCATCTATCCCGGGATAAATGTAAGAGGTGGGAATCATTCTATCCCGGGATAAGAATGTAAGAGGTAGGAATCATTTCTATCCCGGGGATAGAGTAAGAGGTGGGAATCATTTCTATCCTGGGATAAGAATGTAAGAGGTGGGAATCATTTCTATCCAGGGATAAGAATGTAAGAGGTGGGATCATTCATGTATCCGGGGATAAGAATGTAAGAGGTGGGAATCATTTCTATTCCAGGGATAAGAATGTAAGAGGTGGGAATCATTCTATCCCGGGGATAAGATTGTAAGAGGTGGGAATCATTTCTATTCAGGGATAAGAATGTAAGAGGTGGGAATCATTTCTATTCCAGGGATAAGAATGTAAGAGGTGGGAATCATTTCTATCCCGGGGATAAGATTGTAAGAGGTGGGAATCATTTCTATCCTGGGGATAAGAATGTAAGAGGTGGGAATTATTTCTATCCTGGGATAAGAATATAAGAGGTGGGAATCATTTCTATCCCGGGGATAAGAATGTAAGAGGTGGGAATCATTTCTATCCCGGGATAATAATGTAAGAGGTGGGAATCATTTATCCCGGGATAAGAATGTAAGAGGTAGGAATCATTCTATCCCGGGGATAGAATGTAAGAGGTGGGAATCATTTCTATCCTGGGATAGAATGTAAGAGGTGGGAATCATTTCTATTCCAGGGATAGAATGTAAGAGGTGGGAATCATTTTATCCCGGGGATAAGAATGTAAGAGGTGGGAATCATTTCTATTCCAGGGATAAGAATGTAAGAGGTGGGAATCATTCTTATCCCGGGGATAAGATTGTAAGAGGTGGGAATCATTTCTATTCCAGGGATAAGAATGTAAGAGGTGGGAATCATTTCTATTCCAGGGATAAAGAATGTAAGAGGTGGGAATCATTTCTATCCGGGGATAAGATTGTAAGAGGTGGGAATCATTTCTATTCCAGGGATAAGAATGTAAGAGGTGGGAATCATTTCTATTCCAGGGATAAGAATGAAGAGGTGGGAATCATTTCTATTCCAGGATAAGAATGTAAGAGGTGGGAATCATTTCTATCCCGGGGATAAGAATGTAAGAGTGGGAATCATTTCTATTCCAGGGATAAGAATGTAAGAGGTGGGAATCATTTCTATTCCAGGGATAAGAATGTAAGAGGTGGGAATCATTTCTATTCCAGGGATAAGGCTCAGCTCCATGGCTGAGATTTGTATTTATTGCTGACCTTTTAATGCAGACATTTCTATCAAACAACACAATTGTTAACAAAGAAATAGACCTCCACCAATGATGCTAGCCTTAGGCACAGTCAGTGTATAACTAGTGTTGGCCAGACATTAGAATAATGGCGTTCTTGTGTGATGTTTAGGCAACTGTCTCGAGCAATATTAGATAGATTTGAGGCTCGGAATTCTGGGTATTGGCATGGCCAGTTGTTTTGGTAGGAAGTCACTCATTGATATTTCACAGAAACTTCCACTGACCTGGTATTTTCATAACCAGGAAGCCAAATCTACGAATAAAGATTTATTTGTCTCTTCTTACTTTCAATTCTATTTTAACAATTGATAGCTTATGGTTTCCTGAATTAGAAAGCAGGATTTCCTAAAATTGTTTCCTGTCAATTCCACCCCCATGGCTTTTCATAGAGCGATCGGTTTACGGCCCCCAGGCGAGAGACGTCCAGTCCTACAGCGAACATCACGGGCAGTGGAGGTGTAATGTATACTGGGAGATCGGAGATAACGGATCCTAGTATTCATAGTTACATTGCCAGACGTTTCAGGAAAATAGGAAGGTGAATTTAAATTAAGGCTTGAATGAATTTAGCCAAATGTGAATCAGATATGATTTATAGATTTTATAGAAAGGGACACAGGGTTTTAATTAAATGCGTAAGTGTAATTTGCAACTTCGTTAAATCTTAATTGTGTGGACCCAAGTCTGTAGAATGAGTTACATAAAATGTGGGGAAAATACCTTTAAATGGCTGGGAGATTTTCATAGCCTCCTGTAATTCTGAGTTTCCGTCTATAGAAATGGCTCCAAACTGCAGGATCATTAATATGTTTACGTGTAAATGATTAAAAGATCTGTGTTTATTAAGCCAGTACAGAGACATTAGATAATTGTTGGCTGAAGCAGCCACTAAATGACTGAATCGGGCAACGACCTAACCCATGTACAGCCTTGGACGACATTGTTAATTGTCTGTCCGGTAGACACCAGCAAATGTGTTGTCCCGACCAACCGTGTCACTAGCAAGAGGCCAGCAGGGAAGAATTGCAGTTGGTCACAGCAAGTAGCGTGGAAGTTATCAAAAAAATATGGGTCCCCAGGCAGCAAGTATAACAACGGCTTCAAGTAGTGGAGAGGATACAACATGGCCTTAAATTTGATAATATCAAAATATGTCTCAGGGAGCCAAATTCACAGTGCATCAGTGAGGTTTATTACCTTCATTAGGGTGCAACTGCACTGTCGATTGGTCTGCTGTGTGACATGTTTTGCCATATATGTAAGTTATATCTTTTAATCAGTGCTTAGCTATGTCATCCATTCACGACGCATGCACATACAGAACAAGCTCATCAGAACCTGTCAGAAAAAATGTTTCCTCCCTTCGTTCCTAGCTCTTGATTGTTTGATTGAAGAACGGGAGGTAAGGCATAGCTACCTTTACCTCCCATTTTAATTAAACTGAAAAACACTCACTTTGGCAGTGGAGATACCCTTATACAAAGTGCAAATGGCTAAATTTCATCTAAAAATAAAAAATAACCAAGGAAAAAGTACTATTCTATAGTAATAACACAAGAAGACAATAATATGTATGTTACAAGCCTATTGTACACGCAAAACAGAGAATCTGTATGAAACCCCCCCCCCCCTTTCTGGATACAAGAACACTTCCCGATACCATGTGAAATATTATGTATGTTTTATGTATTATTTTTCCTTTCTGTTATCCCTCAATAAAACACCAAGCAAAACTTTACATCATAACTAGATTCACTGAAAAATCCCCCATAAATTCTTTTGAAACATTCATGGCTCTTGATCATTACAATAATAGATGTGGTATATTTCTGGACATTTTATATAGGTCTGATTATTACAGAGCTTGTGTAATACTTAATGTAGGGTTAGTATCCGTGTTCTTAAGACGTATTGTGCTCTAGAGGATTACTAATGGTATGAAACTCTACAGAAGGTTTAAGGTTAGGAATTGTTAAATTTAATAGAAAAGAATAGAATCGGGGCATGGCTGACGAGTAGAGCTCACTCTGACCAATAGGAAGCTTAATTCAAACAGTGGTGATGCATTTGATGCAATTTATGGGAGCAACATATTCAATTTTGGGTGTGGCTTTTACAACAAAATTAAAAAAGGTTTCCGGTTGGCTATTGTATTGTGGATTATTGGAACCATGTGGCATAGGTTACTGCATAAGGCTAAGGCATGTTCTTTGACATCACAGATTAGTATGAATACAGACAATAGCATTAATTGTACCACAAAGAAGGCATGACGGGCGGATTGGTAATGTAAACATTTAACAGATGTCTTAAAGGAGATTTTAGAACATTCTGCTTGGTGGTATTTATAATTTTTATGGCACTTGGACCTTTTCATTTATTTATGTTATCAATTTATTGACCTGGAAATCCCACATTCATGACCTTTTCACTCTGCATCATAGGTGGCCCTTGTTCAATGGACTGAAAGCGTGGGCTTGTCGCTGGTAGGAGAGGACCAATCATCTATGCAGCTGAGGACACCTAGTGGGCAAATATTGAACTTACAATTTTGCAAATATTTCCGTTTACCTACGAAAGCAAAGGATGGGAATTATTGTTAAGGTAAGCTTTTAGATCAACGACTCTTTCTTTTTGTTATTTGAAAATGAACCAATAGCAGAACGAGAATCAATGTTTGATGGTTATTAAAATGTTTTAAAACCTGTCGATACACTTATAGTGACTGGGTTTGATTGAAAAAGGATTGGGTTCTAAAACCATTTAACAGAACCATATTTGAATTTGAATAAAATCAAACATAACCGTTGTCCTGTGCGTGGCTAATCTAACAGGCAAAGACAAGATAATGCCTTAATATCTGTTTCTTATTTTATAAAAACTACACAAATAGAATGTATGGTAATAATGCTAATAGTCGTCATGCAAGGACTCCATACTGTAATAGTTTGCCCTTGTGTCCAAGAAGAACCTTTGAGTAAGGACCACTAAACCATAAAAAACTTGTCTCCCATAAATCTATCATTTATTAGCGGTAGGAGTAAGTATTCCTTGCTTCCTGTTGGTGAATTGATAATTTGCTTAAAAACTTTGCCACAAGTCAAGTGTTTGGATCTCTCTGTCTCCTTGTGTGACATATTGTATTTCCTACTTTGGGTCCCAGACCCAGATACACAGTTGCACATGCTCAGTTCCCTAGCCTCTCCTGCACAGATGTCAAGTAACTAGCTGGTGACCTGCCTGTGGCCTCTGTAATAAAACGAGCAGTGAGAAAACAGTTTCACTAGGAAGGAAGTGCAGAAATCAGAAACCAGTACAATAGAAATGCTGGTCTGTAGTGGTGACAATGTCAGTATCTGCTAGTTATAGTCAATAGAATCCATTCTTGATCATTTATATTGTAGTATTTCTTTTTTTCCCCTTTTTTTTAGGAGGATCCACAGGAGAGATCACATTCTACATGAAAGGGGCAGATGTGGTAATGGCGGGAATTGTGCAATATAATGACTGGCTTGAGGAAGAGGTTAGTAACCTGTTTGTATGTCATACACTGTGTGTTTGTTATGCACTGTGCCATTTGTATGTTATGCACTGTGCCGTTTTTATGTTATGCACTGGGCCATTTGTATTTTATGCACTGTGCCGTTGTATGTTATACACTGTGCTGTTGTAAGTTATACACTGTGCCGTTTGTATGTTATGCAATG
The DNA here is from genome assembly GCA_019447015.1 of Hymenochirus boettgeri. NCBI lineage: Eukaryota > Metazoa > Chordata > Amphibia > Anura > Pipidae > Hymenochirus > Hymenochirus boettgeri. Next base: position 25,394 of record JAACNH010003484.1, read on the forward strand.
GGCCATTTGTATGTTATACACGGGCCGTTTGTATGTTATGCACTGGGCCGTTTGTATGTTAACACTGTGCCGTTTGTAAGTTATACACTGTGCCGTTGTATGTTATGCACTGGGCCGTTTGTATGTTATGCACTGGGCCGTTTGTAAGTTATACTGTGGTTGTATGTATACACTGTGCCGTTTGTAAGTTATACACTGCAGAATATTTAATTTACACATAGCACTGTAACTACCACATTGGTTCCATACCCATGTTATCTATAATACTCAGTCCACATAATACTGTTATACAACGTTAATTCCATACCATTGTTCTGTATAATACTCAGTCCACACATAATACTGTTACTACACGTTAATTCCATACCATTGTTCTGTATAATACTCAGTCCACACATAATACTGTTACTACACGTTAATTCCATACCATTGTTCTGTATAATACTCAGTCCACACATAATACTGTTACTACACATTAATTCCATACCACTGTTATTATAATACTCAGTCCACACATAATACTGTTACTACACGTTAATTCCATTCCATTGTTCTGTATAATACTCAGTCCACACATAATACTGTTACTACACATTAATTCCATACCACTGTTATCTATAATACTCAGTCCACACATAATACTGTTACTACACGTTAATTCCATACCATTGTTCTGATAAATACTCAGTCCACACATAATACTGTTACAACACATTAATTCCATACCACTGTTATCTATAATACTCAGTCCACACATAATACTGTTACTACACATTAATTCCATACCACTGTTATCTATAATACTCAGTCCACACATAATACTGTTACTACACGTTAATTCCATACCATTGTTCTGTATAATAGTCCACACATAATACTGTTACTACACATTAATTCCATACCACTGTTATCTATAATACTCAGTCCACACATAATACTGTTACTACACGTTAATTCCATACCATTGTTCTGTATAATACTCGTCTACATAATACTGTTACTACACATTAATTCCATACCACTGTTATCTATAATACTCAGTCCACATAATACTGTTACTACAAGTTAATTCATACCATTGTTCGTATAATAGTCCACACATAATACTGTTACTACCAATTAATTCCATACCACTGTTATCTTATAATACTCAGTCCACACATAATCTGTGTTACACATAATTCCATACCACTGTTATCTATAATACTCAGTCCACACATAATACTGTTACTACACATTAATTCATACCACTGTTATCTATAATACTCAGTCCACACATATAACTGTTATAAACATTAATTCATACCATTGTTCTGTATAATAGTCCACACATAATACTGTTACTACACATTAATTCCATACCACTGTTATCTATAATACTCAGTCCACACATAATACTGTTACTACACGTTAATACCATACCCTTGTTATCTATAATACTCAGTCCACAGAATACTGTTACTACACGTTAATTCCATACCATTGTTCTGTATAATACTCAGTCCACACGTAATACTGTTACTACACATTAATTCCATACCACTGTTATCTATAATACTCAGTCCACACATAATACTGTTACTACACGTTAATTCCATACCCATGTTATCTATAATACTCAGTCCACATAATACTGTTACTACACGTTAATTCCATACCATTGTTCTGATATACTCAGTCCACACATAATACTGTTACTACACATTAAGTCCATTAACCACTGGTTATCTATATACTCAGTCCACACATATACTGTTACTACACGTTAATTCATACCATTGTTCTGTATAAATAGTCCACACATAATACTGTTACTACACATTAAACCATACCACTGTTATCTATAATACTGTCCACACATAAATATGTTTACTACGTTAATTCCATACCAATTGTTCTGTATAAATAGTCCACACATAACACTGTTACTACACATTAATTCCATACCACTGTTATCTATAATACTCAGTCCACACATAATACTGTTACTACACGGTAATTCCATACCATTGTTCTGTATAATACTCAGTCCACACATAATACTGTTACTACACATTAATTCCATACCATTGTTATCTATTATACTCAGTCCACACATAATACTGTTACTACACGTTAATTCCATACCATTGTTCTGTATAAGTCCACACATAATAATGTTACTACATTATTCACTACACTGTTACTAAATACTCAGTCCACACATAATACGTTACTACACGTTAATTCCATACCATTGTTCTGTATAATACTCAGTCCACACATATACTGTTACGACAAATTAATTCCATACCATGTTATCTATATATACTCAGTCCACACATAATACTGTTACTACACGTTAATTCCATACCACTGTATCTATAATACTCAGTCCACACATAATACTGTTACTACCCGTTAACCATACCATGTTATCATACTACTCAGTCCACACATAATACTGTTTACTAAACGTTAATTCCATACCACTGTTTCTATAATACTCAGTCCACACATAATACTGTACACACGTTAATTCCATACCATTGTTATCTATAATACTCAGTCAAACATAATACTGTTACTACACGTAATTCCATACCATTGTTACTCTATAACTCAGTCCACACATAATACGTTACTACACGTTATTCCATAACATGTTATCATAATACTCAGTCCACACATATACTGTTACTACACGTTAATTCCATACCATTGTTATCTATTATACTCAGTCACACATAATACTGTTACTACACGTTAATTCCATACATTGTTCTGTATATGTCCACACATAATACTGTTACTACCCATAATTCCATACCACTGTTATCTATAATACTCAGTCCACACATACTATGTACTACAGTTTAATTCCATACCATTGTTCGTATAATAGTCCACACATAATACTGTTACTACACGTTAATTCCATACCATTGTTCTGTATAATACTAGTCCACACATAATCTGTACTACACATTAATTCCATACCACTGTTATCTATAATACTCAGTCCACACATAATACTGTTACTACACGTTAATTCCATACCATGTTCTGTATAATAGTGCACACATATATATGTTACTACACGTAATTCCATACCATGTTCTGTATAATAGTGCACACATAATACTGTTACTACACGTTAATTCCATACCATTGTTCTGTATATACTCAGTCCAACATAATACTGTTATACACGTTAATTCCATACCATTGTTCTGTTAATAGTCCACACATAATACTGTTACTACACATTAATCCATACCATTGTTCTGTATAATAGTCCACACATAATACTGGTACTACCCCGTTACTTCCATACCACTGTTCTGTATAATAGTCCACACATATACTGGTTAT
>JAACNH010003485.1:0-28746 GCA_019447015.1 Hymenochirus boettgeri
ATTGATTTGCACCGTTGGTGTCAGTATCCCTTAAATTGGTTTGTTTTCCTTGATTTGCACGCGTTGGTGTCAGTATCCCTTTAAATCGTGTTGTTTCCTTATTTGCGCCGTTGGTGTCGTATCCCTTAAATCGGGTTTTTCTTGATTTGCACCGTTGGTGTCGGTATCCTTTAAATCGGGTTGTTTTCCTTGATTTGCGCCCTGGTGCCAGTATCCCTTTAATTGGTTTGTTTTCTGATTTGCACCGTTGGTGTCAGTATCCCTTTAAATCGGGTTGTTTTCCTTGATTTGCACCGTTTTTGGTGTCAGTATCCCTTTAAATTGGTTGTTTTCCTTGATTTGCACCGTTGGTGTCAGTATCCCTTTAAATCGGGTTTTTTCCTGATTTGCACCGTTGGTGTCAGTATCTCTTTAAATCGGTTGTTTCCTTGATTTGCACCGTGGTTCAGTATCCCTTTAAATTGGTTTGTTTTCCTTGATTTGCACCGTTGGTGTCAGTATCCCTTTAAATGGTTTGTTTTCCTTGATTTGCACCGTTGGTGTCAGTATCCCTTTAAATCGGGTTGTTTCCTTGATTTGCACTGTTGTATCTTCACGTTCAGGTTTCCTCGTCCCCTAACGTTTAATGACATTTTACTGTGGAATGGATCCACCTCTCCATCTGCGCTGAATACTAATTCCATGTAATTCGAGTGATTATTTAGGCCACTCATTCTTTTATTGCTTCTATTTATAATGTAAGGGATGTTGGCTTAGTTCAAGGAAAACAAAGGGAGATAAAGATATTTTGTTTTACCATCCATATGTAAGTTAAGTTCTTTTGATATTGGTTGTCATGAGGTCTGGGACAATGTAGCATAGTCCGTATTCTTGTGATTCATTGATATCAAATCCATACCTGGCACCTAACTCTGGATACGGTAACAGAGATTCTGTAGAGATTGTTATTACCTGCTGTACAGATCTAAGTCAGCCTCCTGGCACCTGTGCTGCGATATTGTAGCAGATGGTGAAATCTGTAAATAGACAGACCTGTAAATAGACAGTCTTGTAAATAGACAGTCCTGTAAATAGACAGACATGTAAATAGACTGACATGTAAGTTGACTGACATGTAAATAGACAGTCCTGTAATAGACTGACATGTAATAGACAGCCCTATAACAGACAGATATGTAAACAGACACATGTAAATAGACATTCCTGTAAATAGACAGACATGTAAATAGACAGTCCTGTAAATAGACAAATATGCAAATAGACATTGTGTAAATAGACAGCCCTGTAATAGACAGTCCTGTAAATAGACAGACATGTATTAGACAGTCTGGTAATAGACATCCTGTTAATTGACCACCCTGTAATTAGACAGACATGTAAATAGACAGTCCTGTAAATAGACAGATATGCAAATAGACGACCCTGTAATTAGACAGATGTGTAAATGACAGCCCTGTAAATAGACAGTCCTGTAATAGACAGACATGTAATTAGACAGTCCTGTAAATAGACCGCCCTGTAATTAGACAGACATGTAAATAGACAGTCCGTAAATAGACAGATATGCAAATAATGACCTGTAAATAGACAGATGTGTAATAGACAGCCCTGTAAATAGACAGTCCTGTAATACAGACATGTATTAGACAGTCCTGTAAATAGTCCTGTAAACTGACATATTGTGTGCTAATGATTCAACCTGATATAACTTAATTGATCACAACACATACAGTGGTTTCAGCATACATCAGACCTTAAATTATAACTATTTTATTTAAAATAGGGGTAGAAAGCTCAGTAGTTCATTTACACTTGATATATTTTTTGTTGTAGCTAATATAACTCACTACTTTATATACACTTATTATGTTCATATATAGTCCAATACTACCAATGTAATTGTAAACTCCTAAAATCGTAATGCTTTCCTATAAAATATAATTTTTTTATATAATAAGAAGTGTTGTATATAATGTAAATATTTCCCATAGATAATAAGTGTATTCTGTGTGGTAGGTGGCACCATTGCTGGCATGGCCAAGCACTTACACTTTGTGGCACAGGATGTCTAATGGCCCTGGCTTCCATATTGGTTTCTTTTAGCCCAAGGCACGCTGGAATTCAGAGAGGCTTGTCCAATAATGTGGCCAATATTTAATAAAATGTACCTACAAACCCCACTGCATCTAATTTACTGTGAATCCTCTGATTTGGTCATAGATCTGGTAACCCGATTTTAGAAACCGACAAAACCATTTCAGATCAGTAAATCTATAAAGTATAAAATGCCAATTGTACTTTCTACTGCAGGACTTGGCGGTTACTTATAGATAAATGGAAACGTGGAATCTCTCTGTATAATAATGCAGTTAAGGTGGCTGATCAAGTGCAACCTAACTGAAAATCCATTGCAAAAAATTGAATCTGTCCTGTCTTGATAATTGGGGTTTTCATTGTAATAACTGCAGTTTGTTTGCTAGTCTAGACTACATTTCCCAGAACCTACTTTCCCCTGACATACATGTACGGTAAGATGCCTGCAGTGATGGTAACCATGCGGTTTATTCCTACTTGCAGTTTGTAAAGTTTGCCAATATTGAAGAAGACACGCCATCTTACCACAGAGCTACGACTTCTTCGTCTCCCGTTTCAGCGAGATGTGTCACTCCAGCCATGATGATCTGGAAACCAGGACTAAGTAAGTGATGAACGGAGAATATTGCTTGCAATGTGGAACGGACACATGCTGAAGTAAGGTTGCATTTTACAGAATACAGTGCCACCTAGTGGCCTCATCACATCGATTGCTTGTTCACACCAAACATGGGGGATTAGTCAATAAAAGTTCTTATCGTTTAAAACGGTGTTAATTTTGCCCCAACCAATCCGATGTTAGCTTTCAAATGTTACATAAGTCTGATTGGTTTTTTATTGAATCTCCCTGACGATTTTTTCAGTTCAGGAATTGAGGTGTGTTTTTTAACAGATCGCATGATCAGGCCCATTGAAAAAAACACACACTAGGCAGAGAAGTAGTTTTAGCTTGTTACTTGTTTATGATTGGCTGCCTTACCCATGCTGTCCCACCAGGATTTCTTGATTATTGGTGCAAATAAGTTGCAAAACTAAATATTGCAATTGCTTATAAGAAACCAATGGAGACCACTAACTTGTCTCTCTGTAATTAGAAAAAAGGAGGTAAGTGAAGCTTTAGGGCTGTTCGAGACGATAGAATCTGGGGGGAATGATGTTTTTTTTTAATGTTACTTCTCCTTTAAGAGGATTGCATTCTAAATGTGACTAATTAAAGTGTAGGTGTCTTTAAAATGTGTTTTCCCTTTATAAATGTATTTCCTGTATTAACAGAGCGACCAGCTGTTTACTATATACTGTACTGGTTGAGACATTCAATTTCCTTTATTTTCTTATTTTTTCCCTTTTTTAAGGATCCGTGTGGCCGGGATTAAAGTTTGCAGGAGTAGTCAGGAAGACAGTGAACGATGAACTTCAGGCCAATATCTGGGAACCTCCATATGGATAAGATAGTCCCCTCCCTCCTGTACAACCTACACAATGTGGAGACATGAAAGGTAGAGACCATGGATCTGATGCTATTCTATTAGGAGTCCTAGACGTGGAGATATGGTTAAATATTGATATTGATCCAATTGCAGGTTACGATTGTGGGTGTTAATTTTCAATGCGTGAGAAAATAACTACCAGCGTAATAAACGACCGTGATAGACAGCGAACAGTTGCCGGACTGTAAATACTGCGTGTACCCTGTCCATTGACTACTGTGTTGGTTATTTTACGTCACATTTTTAAAGTAACGCTTTGATCATAAATGACCGATATCTCACACTGGAAATAAGGTGTATTTCTTTAAATCCCAGTGTAAATTACCGCAGCATTTATAATATGTCCAACGTTAGTTCCTCTGTAGATAGCTTAAAGGAGAACTAATCCCAAATGTTTATATTCGAGAATCTGAACATCCCCACCAAAAGCACCATAACTGTAAAATCCCACTACAAAAATAGATTAAAGTGAATGTAATCCCCTAAAGAACTGGTGTAATAACTGTGTGTATGTACTGACTGGCCACACCCTCTGTAACACGTTTCTGCAGTAACTTAGGACTGAGCATGTGTAAAGAACATAATGGTCAGTGCCACACTGTGTGTGATACTGGAATTCTGGGAAATAAAACACAAACCCCATGTTAGTTAGGTAAATTTCCCAGAAACCATATTTAAATGGAGGTGAAACACAGATTAAGGCTTTTAGGACAAGATGATCTTCCTTCTCACAGTGTCGTTCTGAGGCTTTAGTTTTCCTTTAAAGGGTATGTCCATCGTTTCTTTTTTACTGTTTACTGAAGAACAGGAGGTAATGTACTCTCTCTTACCTCCCGTCCTTCAGTAAACTTTGCACAGTGCGAAGGAGCGTGGACGCGTCTGAGACGTGTCAGAGAACCACGCTGGAACGATCCAGGTAAGTTTCTCCTGCAAGATTACTGAAGGACGGAGGTAAGAGAGAGTGCATTTACCTCCTGCTCTTCAGTAAAACAGTAAAAAGAAACTTGCAAAATACGATGGACATACCCTTTAATAGATAGTGGGGTGTCATTATTCTTTTTAAACTTGTTTTATTTATCAATAAACTATTTACAACATGTCTTTGTCAGTATGTGATACAATGAGTTTTACATATCGAGGAGCATTTGAGTTACATATTTGACTTCTGGTTCATTACAAGGGACAATACTTGACTTTCAATTTGTGTTCATGATAAATAAATATCCCAAGAGTAGAGTCAGAAGAGGAGGAGGGAGGAGGGAGGGGGATATAGGTATGGAGCCCACCTAGGTCTCTGTCAGCCGCCCGCTGTTTCAGAGTTTATTTAATACCACTGTGTTTTGTTAGATCTAGAGGGTTTGAGGGGATTCGGTCCTGGTGTTCCATATCTTTTGGAATTTTCCGGGGAGCGTCTGTGTTTATACGTAGTTTTTGATATGGAATTGTGTTATTAAGTAATTCCTTCCAGGTTTTGATTTTAGGTGAATCTGGGGCCATCCATTCTAACACACAATTGTTTTTCTGGCCATAATAATGTTTCTCGTAGAAAGGTTAGTTTGTGGGTATCTATCAGTTCTAGGGTATTGATGCCCAGTAGACACAATCCGGGGTCCAAGGTACGGGCCAGGGTAATAGTGATGGGAAAATGGTTCATTGAGGGCAGCTTCAGATAGATGCCAGAAGTCTGCTGTATTTACCTGGCATGTAGGACAGAGGTTGGAATGGCTCACGGAGATCCTGTGTAGCTTCAGTGGGGCTAGGTATGCTTGGTGTGTGATGTATATTAACTGATTATTGGCCGAGGGTGAGGCGTGGATGTGTGCTGAGCCAATTCATCGGCTGTCGGTTCAGGAATGTTTTTTTTGTCCGGGAATTGAGCATGTTTGCAGTGGCGTAGTTGCAGGTACCTGTAGAAATAGGATCTTGGGAGCTTGAATTCAGATTTAAAGGACAGTTCAGTGGAAATGATCAATATTTGTTACATTGTTAGTTTGTGTAGGCCTTCTTAGTTATTCTACATATTCCTCCCATTTTGAAACATCGGTTTTTCATACCCTTTGCTGTTCCCTGCTGTTGACATTAGGGAGCTGACATTTCAGGTTCCAACCGTCCTTCTTTTCCCAGGATGCACCACTATCCTTGGAATGTTCCTAACAGTAATTTTTATGATTGGCTGTTGGGTGGGTCTAACATGCTCAGATTTCTACGAGCATCTGAATCCACCCAGGTGCTGGGTCAAGGGCAAGACCATAATGGTCTCTACTAGGGGTCCTGCAAATAGGAAGTCAGTATTTGGTTGCATTTATTTATACACAACACAATACTGAATGGGCAGATTAAGGTCATTGGGATAGGAAAATACTGCTCTTTTTTTCTGAAAAATGGATTTGCACTGAACTTCCCCTTTAATATCTTCGTACGTCCATAGTATATCTCCTGAAACCACTTGGCCGAATGATGAATTCCTACATTTTCCCAGTCTCTGGTTCCAGGGAATTCTAGCATTGAAGAAGATTGATTATGCCAGAGTGCTGCTTCTGGTGGTATTCCCGCATATTTTATTCATTTGCTTCCTTCCAATTTTGTGCATTTGGTTATGCATGGTGTAGATGTGTCAATTAAGTGCTTGTTTGGTGCTTAAAGTGTTGAGAGGATAGAGCCCGTGCTATATGAGGCTAACATTGTTCTGCAGAGGTTGGTGTGCTGTCCGGCTAAGCCAGACAGACATATATCGTAATTGCCCGGCCAGGTAGTACATCTAAATGTGGAAGTGTGAGCCTGCACGCCCTTGGGTTTTTGTAATTTAGTGAGTTTTAGCCTGGATCTTTTATTCCCAATGAAAGATGACAAAATTCTGTTAATTCTGAAAATAGTTTCTTTGGCAGATGTACCGGGAATGTTCTATAATATACAGGACTTAGGGAGAAGTCACATTTTTATTAGGTGACTCTCCTTCAGATTGATAGGAAGCTCGCCCAGTTTGCACTTTGTTTCGGATTGTGTCATTAATGGGGGTATTTTGAGTTCCAGATTGTTTGGTATTTTTGAGATCCATAGCCTAGGTAATTAATTTGGTAACAATTGGTATTTGCCATGGTAGTGCAGTGGACGTTATTTTGTCAGCATCTAAGGGACAAATTGCTGATTTTTGCCAATGAATATACAGTCCAAGTATATGCTGAAGTTAATTATCTCTGCAGTGCGAATCAAAGATGTCTCCTGTGTCCACAGGTACAAGATCATGGTCGGCGTAAGTCCAGTCTTATCTATGTAGTGCAGCTTTTGCCAGTCCTTTGATGTGTGTATAATCCTGTATTTGGATTGCTATGGCCTCTATAGCTATTGAGAAAAGATAGGGAGATAATGGGCAGCCTTGTCTTGTACCTCGGTAGAGTGAGAAGGAGTTGGCTTGGCGTCCATTTACTGATACCGTGGCTGCAGGAGTTGAGTATAACAGTTGTATCCATGATATATAATTGGGTCCGAATCCGAATTTCTGCATACATGCCCAAAGGAAGTTCCTTTCGATTGAATCAAATGCCTTGCTGGCGTCAAGCGACAGAATGTCTCTATCACCTTGTTAATCGTATTGTATTTGGGTATGTACTGTGTAAAAAATTACATTTAATCCATTATTGATCTGATAGTGATACTTATACAGTGAAGCTCTACATACTCTAATATAAACGTATGTGTATTTTACTTCTTTAGTTCCGTGTAATTTTATCTATGGTTAATAATAACACTCACCAAGGTGATATATCAAATAAGATTTATTGTATGGAGTAGTTACAAATTATGCAGTAAGTAAAAAGCCAGTTCAAGTATATTAGAGACAGCCTACAAATTATAACTATATACTTTAAGCATAATTAGTCTATTATGGTGTGTGTGTGTGTGTGTGTGTGTAAAGAGTGTATGTGTATGTCTGCTTACCTCCTCCTCTACTAACGTCAACCTCAACTCCTACCACCCACTCCCACTCTCAGTGTGTGAATCCTGACCATTTATATACATCTCTGGTGGCTTTAGTTACACTCTAAAAGGTCACAACTTATGTTACTGATGAACTCATTTTCCAAAATAACTTCACTACTTTGTGAGTGAGCAAGACATTTGTGCATACATAACAGCTTGGTTAACTCTTTACAATATGATTACCCTTTATACTGATTCAACAGTACTTGAGTTCTTTCTCTAATATTATTGAGGTGCTTTGTGGCAGGCATGATTGTTTTCCTTGATTTGCACCGTTGGTGTCAGTATCCCTTTAAATCGTGTTGTTTTCCTTGATTTGCACCGTTGGTGTCAGTATCCCTTTAAATCGGGTTGTTTTCCTTGATTTGCACCGTTGGTGTCGGTATCCCTTTAAATCGGGTTGTTTTCCTTGATTTGCGCCCTTGGTGCCAGTATCCCTTTAAATTGGTTTGTTTTCCTTGATTTGCACCGTTGGTGTCAGTATCCCTTTAAATCGGGTTGTTTTCCTTGATTTGCACCGTTGGTGTCAGTATCCCTTTAAATCGTGTTGTTTTCCTTGATTTGCACCGTTGGTTTCAGTATCCCTTTAAATTCGGTTTTTTCCCGTGATTTGCACCGTTGGTGTCAGTATCTCTTAAATCGGTTGTTTTCCTTGATTTGCACCGTTGGTTTCAGTATCCCTTTAAATTGGTTTGTTTTCCTTGATTTGCACCGTTGGTGTCAGTATCCCTTTAAACTGGTTTGTTTTCCTTGATTTGCACCGTTGGTGTCAGTATCCCTTTAAATCGGGTTGTTTTCCTTGATTTGCACTGTTGTATCTTCACGTTCAGGTTTCCTCGTCCCCAGTAACGTTTAATGACATTTTACTGTGGAATGGATCCACCTCTCCATCTGCGCTGAATACTAATTCCATGTAATTCGAGTGATTATTTAGGCCACTCATTCTTTTATTGCTTCTATTTATAATGTAAGGGATGTTGGCTTAGTTCAAGAAAACAAAGGGAGATAAAGATATTTTGTTTTACCATCCATATGTAAGTTAAGTTCTTTTGATATTGGTTGTCATGAGGTCTGGGACAATGTAGCATAGTCCGTATTCTTGTGATTCATTGATATCAACATCCATACCTGGCACCTAACTCTGGATACGGTAACAGAGATTCTGTAGAGATTGTTATTACCTGCTGTACAGATCTAAGTCAGCCTCCTGGCACTGTGCTGCGATATTGTAGCAGATGGTGAAATCTGTAAATAGACAGACCTGTAAATAGACAGTCTTGTAAATAGACAGTCCTGTAAATAGACAGACATGTAAATAGACTGACATGTAAGTTGACTGACATGTAAATAGACAGTCCTGTAATAGACTGACATGTAATAGACAGCCCTATAACAGACAGATATGTAAACAGACACATGTAAATAGACATTCCTGTAAATAGACAGACATGTAAATAGACAGTCCTGTAAATAGACAAATATGCAAATAGACATGTGTAAATAGACAGCCCTGTAAATAGACAGTCCTGTAAATAGACAGACATGTAATTAGACAGTCTGGTAAATAGACAGTCCTGTTAATTGACCACCCTGTAATTAGACAGACATGTAAATAGACAGTCCTGTAAATAGACAGATATGCAAATAGACGACCCTGTAATTAGACAGATGTGTAAATGACAGCCCTGTAAATAGACAGTCCTGTAATAGACAGACATGTAATTAGACAGTCCTGTAAATAGACCGCCCTGTAATTAGACAGACATGTAAATAGACAGTCCGTAAATAGACAGATATGCAAATAATGACCTGTAAATAGACAGATGTGTAATAGACAGCCCTGTAAATAGACAGTCCTGTAATAGACAGACATGTAATTAGACAGTCCTGTAAATAGTCCTGTAAACTGACATATTGTGTGCTAATGATTCAACCTGATATAACTTAATTGATCACAACACATACAGTGGTTTCAGCATACATCAGACCTTAAATTATAACTATTTTATTTAAAATAGGGGTAGAAAGCTCAGTAGTTCATTTACACTTGATATATTTTTTGTTGTAGCTAATATAACTCACTACTTTATATACACTTATTATGTTCATATATAGTCCAATACTACCAATGTAATTGTAAACTCCTAAAATCGTAATGCTTTCCTATAAAATATAAATTTTTTTATATAATAAGAAGTGTTGTATATAATGTAAATATTTCCCATAGATAATAAAGTGTATTCTGTGTGGTAGGTGGCACCATTGCTGGCATGGCCAAGCACTTACACTTTGTGGCACAAGGATGTCTAATGGCCCTGGCTTCCATATTGGTTTCTTTTAGCCCAAGGCACGCTGGAATTCAGAGAGGCTTGTCCAATAATGTGGCCAATATTTAATAAAATGTACCTACACACCCCACTGCATCTAATTTACTGTGAATCCTCTGATTTGGTCATAGATCTGGTAACCCGATTTTAGAAACCGACAAAACCATTTCAGATCAGTAAATCTATAAAGTATAAAATGCCAATTGTACTTTCTACTGCAGGACTTGGCGGTTACTTATAGATAAATGGAACGTGGAATCTCTCTGTATAATAATGCAGTTAAGGTGGCTGATCAAGTGCAACCTAACTGAAAATCCATTGCAAAAAATTGAATCTGTCCTGTCTTGATAATTGGGGTTTTCATTGTAATAACTGCAGTTTGTTTGCTAGTCTAGACTACATTTCCCAGAACCTACTTTCCCCTGACATACATGTACGGTAAGATGCCTGCAGTGATGGTAACCATGCGGTTTATTCCTACTTGCAGTTTGTAAAGTTTGCCAATATTGAAGAGACACGCCATCTTACCACAGAGCTACGACTTCTTCGTCTCCCGTTTCAGCGAGATGTGTCACTCCAGCCATGATGATCTGGAAACCAGGACTAAGTAAGTGATGAACGGAGAATATTGCTTGCAATGTGGAACGGACACATGCTGAAGTAAGGTTGCATTTTACAGAATACAGTGCCACCTAGTGGCCTCATCACATCGATTGCTTGTTCACACCAAACATGGGGGATTAGTCAATAAAAGTTCTTATCGTTTAAAACGGTGTTAATTTTGCCCCAACCAATCCGATGTTAGCTTTCAAATGTTACATAAGTCTGATTGGTTTTTTATTGAATCTCCCTGACGATTTTTTCAGTTCAGGAATTGAGGTGTGTTGTTTTAACAGATCGCATGATCAGGCCCATTGAAAAAAACACACACATAGGCAGAGAAGTAGTTTTAGCTTGTTACTTGTTTATGATTGGCTGCCTTACCCATGCTGTCCCACCAGGATTTCTTGATTATTGGTGCAAATAAGTTGCAAAACTAAATATGCAATTGCTATAAGAAACCAATGGAGACCACTAACTTGTCTCTCTGTAATTAGAAAAAAGGAGGTAAGTAAGCTTTAGGGCTGTTCGAGACGATAGAATCTGGGGGGAATGATGTTTTTTTTTAATGTTACTTCTCCTTTAAGAGGATTGCATTCTAAATGTGACTAATTAAAGTGTAGGTGTCTTTAAAATGTTTTCCCTTTATAAATGTATTTCCTGTATTAACAGAGCGACCAGCTGTTTACTATATACTGTACTGGTGAGACATTCAATTTCCTTTATTTTCTTATTTTTTCCCTTTTTTAAGGATCCGTGTGGCCGGGATTAAAGTTTGCAGGAGTAGTCAGGAAGACAGTGAACGATGAACTTCAGGCCAATATCTGGGAACCTCCATATGGATAAGATAGTCCCCTCCCTCCTGTACAACCTACACAATGTGGAGACATGAAAGGTAGAGACCATGGATCTGATGCTATTCTATTAGGAGTCCTAGACGTGGAGATATGGTTAAATATTGATATTGATCCAATTGCAGGTTACGATTGTGGGTGTTAATTTTCAATGCGTGAGAAAATAACTACCAGCGTAAATAAACGACCGTGATAGACAGCGAACAGTTGCCGGACTGTAAATACTGCGTGTACCCTGTCCATTGACTACTGTGTTGGTTATTTTACGTCACATTTTAAAGTAACGCTTTGATCAATAAATGACCGATATCTCACACTGGAAATAAGGTGTATTTCTTTAAATCCCAGTGTAAATTACCGCAGCATTTATAATATGTCCAACGTTAGTTCCTCTGTAGATAGCTTAAAGGAGAACTAATCCCAAATGTTTATATTCGAGAATCTGAAACATCCCCACCAAAAGCACCATAACTGTAAAATCCCACTACAAAAATAGATTAAAGTGAATGTAATCCCCTAAAGAACTGATGTAATAACTGTGTGTATGTACTGACTGGCCACACCCTCTGTAACACGTTTCTGCAGTAACTTAGGACTGAGCATGTGTAAAGAACATAATGGTCAGTGCCACACTTGTGTGATACTGGAATTCTGGGAAATAAAACACAAACCCCATGTTAGTTAGGTAAATTTCCCAGAAACCATATTTAAATGGAGGTGAAACACAGATTAAGGCTTTTAGGACAAGATGATCTTCCTTCTCACAGTGTCGTTCTGAGGCTTTAGTTTTCCTTTAAAGGGTATGTCCATCGTTTCTTTTTTACTGTTTACTGAAGAACAGGAGGTAATGTACTCTCTCTTACCTCCCGTCCTTCAGTAAACTTTGCACAGTGCGAAGGAGCGTGGACGCGTCTGAGACGTGTCAGAGAACCACGCTGGAACGATCCAGGTAAGTTTCTCCTGCAAGATTACTGAAGGACGGAGGTAAGAGAGAGTGCATTTACCTCCTGCTCTTCAGTAAAACAGTAAAAAGAAACTTGCAAAATACGATGGACATACCCTTTAATAGATAGTGGGTGTCATTATTCTTTTTAAACTTGTTTTATTTATCAATAAACTATTTACAACATGTCTTTGTCAGTATGTGATACAATGAGTTTTACATATCGAGGAGCATTTGAGTTACATATTTGACTTCTGGTTCATTACAAGGGACAATACTTGACTTTCAATTTGTGTTCATGATAAATAAATATCCCAAGAGTAGAGTCAGAAGAGGAGGAGGGAGGAGGGAGGGGGATATAGGTATGGAGCCCACCTAGGTCTCTGTCAGCCGCCCGCTGTTTCAGAGTTTATTTAATACCACTGTGTTTTGTTAGATCTAGAGGGTTTGAGGGGATTCGGTCCTGGTGTTCCATATCTTTTGGAATTTTCCGGGGAGCGTCTGTGTTTATACGTAGTTTTTGATATGGAATTGTGTTATTAAGTAATTCCTTCCAGGTTTTGATTTTAGGTGAATCTGGGGCCATCCATTCTAACACACAATTGTTTTTCTGGCCATAATAATGTTTCTCGTAGAAAGGTTAGTTTGTGGGTATCTATCAGTTCTAGGGTATTGATGCCCAGTAGACACAATCCGGGGTCCAAGGTACGGGCCAGGGTAATAGTGATGGGAAAATGGTTCATTGAGGGCAGCTTCAGATAGATGCCAGAAGTCTGCTGTATTTACCTGGCATGTAGGACAGAGGTTGGAATGGCTCACGGAGATCCTGTGTAGCTTCAGTGGGGCTAGGTATGCTTGGTGTGTGATGTATATTAACTGATTATTGGCCGAGGGTGAGGCGTGGATGTGTGCTGAGCCAATTCATCGGCTGTCGGTTCAGGAATGTTTTTTTTGTCCGGGAATTGAGCATGTTTGCAGTGGCGTAGTTGCAGGTACCTGTAGAAATAGGATCTTGGGAGCTTGAATTCAGATTTAAAGGACAGTTCAGTGGAAATGATCAATATTTGTTACATTGTTAGTTTTGTGTAGGCCTTCTTAGTTATTCTACATATTCCTCTCCATTTTGAAACATCGGTTTTTCATACCCTTTGCTGTTCCCTGCTGTGTTGACATTAGGGAGCTGACATTTCAGGTTCCAACCGTCCTTCTTTTCCCAGGATGCACCACTATCCTTGGAATGTTCCTAACAGTAATTTTATGATTGGCTGTTGGGTGGGTCTAACATGCTCAGATTTCTACTGAGCATCTGAATCCACCCAGGTGCTGGGTCAAGGGCAAGACCATAATGGTCTCTACTAGGGGTCCTGCAAATAGGAAGTCAGTATTTGGTTGCATTTATTTATACACAACACAATACTGAATGGGCAGATTAAGGTCATTGGGATAGGAAAATACTGCTCTTTTTTCTGAAAAATGGATTTGCACTGAACTTCCCCTTTAATATCTTCGTACGTCCATAGTATATCTCCTGAAACCACTTGGCCGAATGATGAATTCCTACATTTTCCCAGTCTCTGGTTCCAGGGAATTCTAGCATTGAAGAAGATTGATTATGCCAGAGTGCTGCTTCTGGTGGTATTCCCGCATATTTTATTCATTTGCTTCCTTCCAATTTTGTGCATTTGTTATGCATGGTGTAGATGTGTCAATTAAGTGCTTGTTTGGTGCTTAAAGTGTTGAGAGGATAGAGCCCGTGCTATATGAGGCTAACATTGTTCTGCAGAGGTTGGTGTGCTGTCCGGGCTAAGCCAGACAGACATATATCGTAATTGCCCGGCCAGGTAGTACATCTAAATGTGGAAGTGTGAGCCTGCACGCCCTTGGTTTTTGTAATTTAGTGAGTTTTAGCCTGGATCTTTTATTGCCCAATGAAAGATGACAAAATTCTGTTAATTCTGAAAATAGTTTCTTTGGCAGATGTACCGGGAATGTTCTATAATATACAGGACTTAGGGAGAAGTCACATTTTTATTAGGTGACTCTCCTTCAGATGATAGGAAGCTCGCCCAGTTTGCACTTTGTTTCGGATGTAGTCATTAATGGGGGTATTTTGAGTTCCAGATGTTTGGTATTTTTGAGATCCATAGCCTAGGTAATTAATTTGGTAACAATTGGTATTTGCCATGGTAGTGCAGTGGACGTTATTTTGTCAGCATCTAAGGGACAAATTGCTGATTTTTGCCAATGAATATACAGTCCAGAGTATATGCTGAAGTTAATTATCTCTGCAGTGCGAATCAAAATGGCTCCTGTGTCCACAGGTACAAGATCATTGGTCGGCGTAAGTCCAGTCTTATCTATGTAGTGCAGCTTTTGCCAGTCCTTTGATGTGTGTATAATCCTGTATTTGGATTGCTATGGCCTCTATAGCTATTGAGAAAAGATAGGGAGATAATGGGCAGCCTTGTCTTGTACCTCGTAGAGTGAGAAGGAGTTGGCTTGGCGTCCATTTACTGATACCGTGGCTGTAGGAGTTGAGTTAAACAGTTGTATCCATGATATAATTGGGTCCGAATCCGAATTTCTGCATACATGCCCAAAGGAAGTTCCATCGATTGAATCAAATGCCTTGCTGGCGTCAAGCGACAGAATGTCTCTATACCCCTTGTTAATCGTATTGTATTTGGGTATGTACTTGTAAAAAATTACATTTAATCCATTATTGATCTGATAGTGATACTTATACAGTGAAGCTCTACATACTCTAATATAAACGTATGTGTATTTTACTTCTTTAGTTCCGTGTAATTTTATCTATGGTTAATAATAACACTCACCAAGGTGATATATCAAATAAGGATTTATTGTATGGAGTAGTTACAAATTATGCAGTAGTAAAAAGCCATTCAAGTATATTAGAGACAGCCTACAAATTATAACTATATACTTTAAGCATAATTAGTCTATTATGGTGTGTGTGTGTGTGTGTGTGTGTAAAGAGTGTATGTGTATGTCTGCTTACCTCCTCCTCTACTAACGTCAACCTCCAACTCCTACCCACCCACTCCCACTCTCAGTGTGTGAATCCTGACCATTTATATACATCTCTGGTGGCTTTAGTTACACTCTAAAAGGTCACAACTTATGTTACTGATGAACTCATTTTCCAAAATAACTTCACTACTTTGTGAGTGAGCAAGACATTTGTGCATACATAACAGCTTGGTTAACTCTTTACAATATGATTACCCTTTATACTGGATTCAACAGTACTTGAGTTCTTTCTAATATTTATTGAGGTGCTTTGTGGCAGGCATGACGTTGGTGTCAGTATCCCTTTAAATCGGGTTGTTTTCCTTGATTTGCACCGTTGGTGTCGGTATCCCTTTAAATCGGGTTGTTTTCCTTGATTTGCGCCCTTGGTGCCAGTATCCCTTTAAATTGGTTTGTTTTCCTTGATTTGCACCGTTGGTGTCAGTATCCCTTTAAATCGATGTTGTTTCCTTGATTTGCACCGTTGGTGTCAGTATCCCTTTAAATCGGGTTGGTTTCCTTGATTTGCAAGTTGTATCTTCACGTTCAGGTTTCCCTGTCCCCCAGTAACGTTTAATGACATTTTACTGTGAATGATCCACCTCTCCATCTGCGCTGAATACTAATTCCATGTAATTCGAGTGATTATTTAGGCCACTCATTCTTTTATTGCTTCTATTTATAATGTAAGGGATGTTGGCTTAGTTCAAGGAAAACAAGGGGAGATAAAGATATTTTGTTTTACCATCCATATGTAAGTTAAGTTTCTTGATATTGGTTGTCATGAGGTCTGGGACAATGTAGCAATAGTCGTATTCTTGTGATTCATTGAATCAAAATCCATACCTGGCACCTAAATCTGGATAGGTAACAGAGATCTGTAGAGATTGTTTATTACCCTGTACAGATCTAATGTCAGCCTCCTGGCACTGTGCTGCGTATTGTAGCAGATGGTGAAATCTGTAAATAGACAACGTGAAATAGACAGTCTTGTAAATAGACAGTCCTGTAAATAGACAGACATGTAAATAGGACTGACATGTAAGTGACTGACATGTAAATTGACAGTCCTGTAATAGACTGACATGTAAATAGACAGCCACCTATAACAGACAGATATGTAAACAGACAGACATGTAAATAGACATTCCTGTAAATGACAGACAAAATAGACAGTCCTGTAAATAGAAATATGCAAATAGACATTGTAAATAGACAAGCCTGTAAATAGACAGTCCTGTAAATAGACAGACAGTAATTAGACAGTTGGTAAATAGACAGTCCTGTTAATTGACCACCTGTAATTAGACAGACATGTAAATAGACAGTCCTGTAAATAGACAGATATGAAATAGACGACCCTGTAATTAGACAGATGTGTAAATAGACAGCCCTGTAATAGACAGTCCTGTAAATAGACAGACATGTATAGACAGTCCTGTAATAGAACGCCCTGTAATTAGACAGACATGTAAATAGACAGTCCTGTAAATAGACAGATATGCAAATAGATGACCCTGTAAATAGACAGATGTGTAAATAGACAGCCCTGTAAAAGACAGTCCTGTAAATAGACAGACATGTAATGACAGTTCTGTAAATAGTCCTGTAAACTGACATATTGTGTGCTAATGATTCAACCTGATATAACTTAATTGATCACAACACATACAGTGGTTTCAGCATACATCAGACCTTAAATTATAACTATTTATTTAAAATAGGGGTAGAAGCTCAGTAAGTTCATTACAACTTGATATATTTTTTGTTGTAGCTAATTAACTCACTACTTATATACACTTATTATGTTCATATATAGTCCAATACTACCAAATTAATGTAAACTCCTAAAATCGTAATGCAATTTCCTAAAAATATAAATTTTTTTATATAATAAGAAGTGTGTATATATATGTAAATATTTCCCATAGATAATAAAGTGTATTCTGTGTGGATAGGTGGCACCATTGCTGGCATGGCCAAGCCTCTACACTTTGTGGCACAAGGGATGTCTAATGGCCCTGGCTTCCATATTGGTTTCTTTTTACCCAAGGCACGCTGGGAATTCAGAGAGGCTTGTCCAATAATGTGGCCATATTTAATAAAATGTACCTACAACCCACTGCATCTAATTTTACTGTGAATCCTCTGATTTGGTCATAGATCTGGTAACCCGATTTTAGAAACCGCACAAACCATTTCAGATCAGTAAATCTATAAAGTTATAAATGCCAATTGGTACTTTCTACTGCAGGACTTGGCGGTTACTTATAGATAAATGGAAACGTGGAATCTCTCTGTGATAAAAATGCAGTTAAGGTGGCTGATCAAAGTGCAACCTAACTGAAAATCCATTGCAAAAAATTGAATCTGTCCTGTCTGATAATTGGGGTTTTCATTGTAATAACTGCAGTTGTTTGCTAGTCTAGACTACATTTCCCAGAACCTACTTTCCCCTGACATACATGTACGGTAAGATGCCTGCAGTGAATGGTAACCATGCGGTTTATTCCTACTTGCAGTTTGTAAAGTTTGCCATATGAAGAAAGACACGCCATCTTACCACAGGAGATACGACTTCTTCGTCCCCGTTTCAGCGAGATGTGTCACTCCAGCCATGATGATCTGGAAACCAGGACAAGTAAGTGAACGGAGAATATTGCTTGCAATGTGGAACGGACACATGCTGAAAAGGTTGCATTTTACCGAATACAGTGCCACCTAGTGGCCCATCAACATCGATTGCTTGTTCACACCAAACATGGGGGATTAGTCAATAAAAGTTCTTATCGTTTAAAACGGTGTTAATTTTGCCCCAACCAATCCGATGTTAGCTTTCAATGTTACATAAGTTCTGATTGGTTTTTTATTGAATCTCCCTGACGATTTTTTCAGTTTCAGGACATTGAGGTGTGTTGTTTAACAGATCGCATTGATCAGGCCCATTGAAAAAAACACACACGTAGGCAGAGAAGTAGTTTTAGCTTGTTACTTGTTATGATTGGCTGCCTTACCCAGATGCTGTCCCACCAGGATTTCTTGATTATTGGTGACAATAGTTGCAAATAAAAATTTCTTTCAATTGCTGTTTAGAATAGAAAACAATGGAGACCACTAACTTGTCTCTGTAATTAGAAAAAAAGGAGGTAAGGATGAGAGCTTTAGGGCTGTCGAGACGATAGAATCTGGGGGGAATGATGTTTTTTTTTAATGTTACTTCTCCTTTAAGAGGATTGCATTCTAAAATGTGACTAATTAAAGTGTAGGTGGATCTTTAAAATGTGTTTCCCTTTATAAATGTATTTCCTGTATTAACAGAGCGACCAGCTGTTTACTATATACTGTACTGGTGAGACATTCAATTTCCTTTATTTTCTTATTTTTTCCCTTTTAAGGATCCGTGTGGCCGGGATTAAAGGTTTGCAGGGAGTAGTCAGGAAGACAGTGAACGATGAACTTCAGGCCAATATCTGGGAACCTCAGCATATGGATAAGATAGTCCTCCCTCCTGTACAACCTACACAATGTGGAGGACTAGAAAGGTGAGATCCAGGATCTGATGCTATTCTATTAGGAGTCCTAGACGTGGAGATATGGTTAAATATTGATTATGATCCAATTGCAGGTTACGATGTGGTGTTAATTTGTCAATGCGTGAGAAAATAAACTACCAGCGTAAATTAAACGACCGTGATAGACAGCGAACAGTTGCGGACTGTAAATACTGCGTGGTACTGTCCATGACTACTGTGTTGGTTATTTGTACCATTTTAAAGTAACGCTTTGATATAATGACCGAATCTCACACTGGAAATAAGGTGTATTTCTTAAATCCACAGTGTAAATTACCGCAGCATTTATAAATACTGTCCAACGTTAGTTCTCTCTGTAGATAGCTTAAAGGAGAAACATCCCAATGTTTATATTCGAGAATCTGAAAACATCCCCACCAAAAGCACCAAAACTGTAAAATCCCACTACAATAAAAGGATTAAAGTGAATGTAATCCCTAAAGAACTGGATGTAATAACTGTGTGTATGTACAGTGACTGGCCACACCTCTGTAACAGTTTCTGCAGTAACTTAGCTGAGCATGTGTAAAGAACATAATGGTCAGTGACCACACTGTGTGATACTGGAATTCTGGGAAATAAAACACAAACCCCATGTTAGTTAGGTAAATTTCCCAGAAACCATATTTAAATGAGAGGTGAAACACAGATTAAGGCTTTTAGGACAAGATGATCTCCTTCTCACACGTGTGTTCTGAGGCTTTAGTTTCCTTTAAAGGGTATGTCCATCGTTTCTTTTTACTGTTTTACTGAAGAACAGGAGGTAAATGTACTCTCTCTTCCTCCCGTCCTTCAGTAAACTTGCACAGTGCGAAGGAGCGTGGGCGTCTGAGACTGTCAGAGAAGCCAGCGCGTGGAACGATCCAGGAAGTTTCTCTGCAAGATTTACTGAAGGACGGGAGGTAAGAGAGAGTGCATTTACCTCTGCTCTTCAGTAAACAGTAAAAAAGAAACTTGCAAAATACGATGGACATACCCTTTAATAGATAGTGGGTGTTCATTATTCTTTTTAAACTTGTTTTATATCAATAAACTATTACAACATGTCTTTGTCAGTATGTGATACAATGAGTTTTACATATCGAGGAGCATTTGAGTTACATATTTGACTTCTGGTTCATTACAAGGACAATACTTGACTTTCAATTGTGTTCATGATAAATAAATATCCAGAGAGTAGAGTCAGAAGAGGAGGAGGGAGGAGGGAGGGGGATATAGGTATGGAGCCCACCTAGGTCTCTGTCAGCCGCCGCTGTTTCAGAGTTTATAATACCACTGTGTTTTGTTAGATCTAGAGGGTTTGAGGGGATTCGGTCCTGGTGTTCATATCTTTTGGAATTTTCCGGGAGCGTCTGTGTTTATACGGTAGTTTTTGATATGGAATTGTGTTATTAAGTAATTCCTTCCAGGTTTTGATTTTAGGTGAATCTGGGGCCATCCATTCTAACACAATTGTTTTTCTGGCCATAAATAATGTTTCTCGTAGAAAGGTTAGTTTGTGGGTATCTATCAGTTCTAGGGTATTGATGCCCAGTAGACACAATCCGGGGTCCAAGGTACGGGCCAGGGGGAATAGTGATGGGAGAAATGGTTCATTGAGGGCAGCTCTAGATAAGATGCCAGAAGTTTGCTGTATACCTGGCATGTAGGACAGAGGTTGGAATGGCTCACGGAGATCCTGTGTAGCTTCAGTGGGGCTAGGTATGCTGTGTGTGTGTGATGTATATTAACTGATTATTGGCCGAGGGTGAGGCGTGGATGTGTGCTGAGCCAAGTTCATCGGCTGTCGGTTCAGGAAGTTTTTTTTGTCCGGGATAATGAGCATGTTTGCAGTGGCGTAGTTGCAGGTACCTGTTAGAAATAGGATCTGGGAGCTTGAATTCAGATTTAAAGGCAAGTTCAGTGGAAATGATCAATATTTGTTACATTGTTAGTTTGTGTATGCCTTTTAGTATTCTACATTCTCTCCCATTTTGAAACATCGGTTGATTTCATACCCTTTGCTGTCTGCTGTGACATTAGGGAGTGACATTTCAGGTTCCAACCGTCCTTCTCTTCCAGGATGCAACACTTCCTTGGAATGTTCCTAACAGTAATTTTACTGATTGGCTGTTGGGTGGGTCTAACATGGCAGATTTCTATGAGCATCTGAATCCACCCAGGTGCGGGTCAAGGGCAAGACCATAATGGTTCTCTATAGGGGGTCCTGCAAATAGGAAGTCAGTTTTGGGTGCATTTATTTATACACAGACACAATACTGAATGGGCAGATTAAGGTCATTGGGATAGGAAAATACTGCTCTTTTTTTGAAAAGCATAGGATTTGCACTGAAACTTCCCCTTTAATCTTCGTACGTCCATAGTATATCTCCTGAAACCACTTGGCCGAATTGATGAATTCCTACATTTCCCAGTCTCTGGTTCCAGGGAATTCTAGCATTTGAGAGAAGATTGATATGCCAGAGTGCTGCTTCGGTGGTATTCCCGCATATTTGAGTAATTCATTTGCTTCCTTCCAAATTTTGTGCATTGGTTATGCAGTGGTGTAGATGTGTCAATTAAGTGCTTGGTGGTGCCTTAAAGTGTTGAGAGGATAGAGCCGTGCTATATGAGGCTAACATATGTTCTGCAGAGGGTGGTGTGCTGTCGGGCTTAGCCAGACAGACATATATCGTAATTGCCCGGCCAGGTAGTACATCTGAAAATGTGGAATGTGAGACCTGCACAGCCCTTGGGTTTTTGTAATTTAGTGAGTTTTAGCCTGGATCTTTTATTGCCCAATGAAAGATGACAAAATTCTGTAATTCTGAAAATAGTTTCTTTGGCAGATGTACCGGGAATGTTCTATAATTACAGGACTTAGGGAGAAGTATCATTTTTATTAGTTGACTCTCGTCAGATGATAGGAAGCTCGGCCCAGGTTTGCAATTTGTTTCGGATTGTAGTCATTAAGGGCGGTATTTTGTGTCAGTATCCTTTTAAATCGGGTTGTTTTCCTGATTTGCACCGTTGGTGTCAGTTATCCCTTTAAATCGGGTTGTTTTCCTGATTTGCGACCGTTGGTGTCAGTATCCTTTAAATGGGGTTGGTTTCCTTGATTTGACGCGTTGGTGTCGAGATCCTTTAATATGGTTGTTTTCCTTGATTTGCACCGTTGGTGTCAGTATCCCTTAAATCGGGTTGTTTTTCCTTGATTTGCACCGTTGTGTCAGTATCCCTTTAAATCGGGTGTTTTCCTTGATTTGCGCGTTGGTGTCAGTATCCCTTTAAATGGGTTTGTTTTCCTTGATTTGCCTTGGTGTCAGTATCCCTTAAATCGGGTTGTTTTCCTTGATTTGCGCCTTGGTGTCAGTATCCCTTTAAATTGGTTTGTTTTTTCCTTGATTTGCCACCTTGGTGTCAGTATCCCTTTAAATCGTGTTGTTCCTTGATTTGCACCGTTGGTGTCAGTATCCCTTAAATGGGTTGTTTTCCTTGATTTGCACCGTTGGTGTCGTATCCCTTTAAATCGGGTTGTGTTTCCTTGATTTGCGCCCTTGGTGCAGTATCCCTTTAAATGGTTTGTTTCCTTGTTTGCACCGTTGGTGTCAGTATCCCTTTAAATCGGGTGTTTTCCTTGATTTGCACCGTTGGTGTCAGTATCCCTTTAAATTGGTTTGTTTTCCTTGATTTGCACCGTTGGGTGCAGTATCCCTTTAAATCGGGTTGTTTTCCTTGATTTGCACCTTGGTGTCAGTATCCTTTAAATCGGTTGTTTTCCTGATTGCACGTTGGTTCAGTATCCTTAAATGGTTTGTTTTCCTTGATTTGCACCGTTGGTGTCAGGATCCCTTTAAACGTGGTTTTCCTTGATTTGCACTTGTATCTCACGTTCAGGTTTCCGTCCAGTAACGTTAATGACATTTTACTGTGGAATGGATCCACCTCTCCATTGCGTGAATACTAATTCCATGAATTCGAGTGATTATTTAGGCCACTCATTCTTTATTGCTTCTATTTATAATGTAAGGGATGTTGGCTTAGTTCAAGGAAACAAAGGGGAGATAAAGATATTTTGTTTTACCATCCATATGTAAGTTAAGTTCTTTTGTATTGGTTGTCATGAGGTCGGGACAATGTAGCAATAGTCCGTATTTTGTGATTCATTGATATCACATCCATACCTGGCACCTAACTCTGGATACGGTACAACAGAGATTCTGTAGAGATTGTTTATTACCTGCTGTACAGACTAATGTCAGCCTCCGGCACGTGCTGCGATATTGTAGCAGATGGTGAAATCTGTAAATAGACAGACCTGTAAATAGACAGTCTTGTAAATAGACAGTCCTGTAAATAGACAGACATGTAAATAGACTGACATGTAAGTTGACTGAAGTAATAGACAGTCCTGTAAATAGACTGACATGTAAATAGACAGCCAAAACA
This sequence comes from Hymenochirus boettgeri, assembly GCA_019447015.1. Taxonomy (NCBI): domain Eukaryota; kingdom Metazoa; phylum Chordata; class Amphibia; order Anura; family Pipidae; genus Hymenochirus; species Hymenochirus boettgeri. The sequence goes on from JAACNH010003485.1 coordinate 23,317, forward strand.
GACAGATATGTAAACAGACAGACATGTAAATAGACATTCCTGTAAATAGACAGACATGTAAATAGACAGTCCTGTAAATAGACAAATATGCAAATAGACGTTGTAAATAGACATGTGTAAATAGACAGCCCTGTAAATAGACAGACATGTAATTAGACAGTCTGGTAAATAGACAGTCCTGTTAATTGACCACCCTGTAATTAGACAGACATGTAAATAGACAGTCCTGTAAATAGACAGATATGCAAATAGACGACCCTGTAATTAGACAGATGTGTAAATAGACAGCCCTGTAAATAGACAGTCCTGTAAATAGACAGACATGTAATTAGACAGTCCTGTAAATAGACCGCCCTGTAATTAGACAGACATGTAAATAGACAGTCCTGTAAATAGACAGATATGCAAATAGATGACCCTGTAAATAGACAGATGTGTAAATAGACAGCCCTGTAAATAGACAGTCCTGTAAATAGACAGACATGTAATTAGACAGTCCTGTAAATAGTCCTGTAAACTGACATATTGTGTGCTAATGATTCAACCTGATATAACTTAATTGATCACAACACATACAGTGGTTTCAGCATACATCAGACCTTAAATTATAACTATTTTATTTAAAATAGGGGTAGAAGCTCAGTAAGTTCATTTACAACTTGATATATTTTTTGTTGTAGCTAATATAACTCACTACTTTATATACACTTATTTATGTTCATATATAGTCCAATACTACCAAATGTAATTGTAAACTCCTAAAATCGTAATGCAATTTCCTATAAAAATATAAATTTTTTTATATAATAAGAAGTGTGTATATATATGTAAATATTTCCCATAGATAATAAAGTGTATTCTGTGTGGATAGGTGGCACCATTGCTGGCATGGCCAAGCACTTACACTTTGTGGCACAAGGGATGTCTAATGGCCCTGGCTTCCATATTGGTTTCTTTTTAGCCCAAGGCACGCTGGGAATTCAGAGAGGCTTGTCCAATAATGTGGCCATATTTAATAAAATGTACCTACAACCCCACTGCATCTAATTTTACTGTGAATCCTCTGATTTGGTCATAGATCTGGTAACCCGATTTTAGAAACCGCACAAACCATTTCAGATCAGTAAATCTATAAAGTATAAAATGCCAATTGTACTTTCTACTGCAGGACTTGGCGGTTACTTATAGATAAATGGAAACGTGGAATCTCTCTGTATAATAATGCAGTTAAGGTGGCTGATCTAAGTGCAACCTAACTGAAAATCCATTGCAAAAAATTGAATCTGTCCTGTCTTGATAATTGGGTTTTTCATTGTAATAACTGCAGTTTGTTTGCTAGTCTAGACTACATTTCCCAGAACCTTCTTTCCCCTGACATACATGTACGGTAAGATGCCTGCAGTGAATGGTAACCATGCGGTTTATTCCTACTTGCAGTTTGTAAAGTTTGCCAATATTGAAGAAGACACGCCATCTTACCACAGGAGCTACGACTTCTTCGTCTCCCGTTTCAGCGAGATGTGTCACTCCAGCCATGATGATCTGGAAACCAGGACTAAGTAAGTGATGAACGGAGAATATTGCTTGCAATGTGGAACGGACACATGCTGAAGTAAGGTTGCATTTTACAGAATACAGTGCCACCTAGTGGCCTCATCAACATCGATTGCTTGTTCACACCAAACATGGGGGATTAGTCAATAAAAGTTCTTATCGTTTAAAACGGTGTTAATTTTGCCCCAACCAATCCGATGTTAGCTTTCAAATGTTACATAAGTTCTGATTGGTTTTTTATTGAATCTCCCTGACGATTTTTTCAGTTTCAGGACATTGAGGTGTGTTGTTTAACAGATCGCATTGATCAGGCCCATTGAAAAAAACACACACGTAGGCAGAGAAGTAGTTTTAGCTTGTTACTTGTTTATGATTGGCTGCCTTACCCAGATGCTGTCCCACCAGGATTTCTTGATTATTGGTGCAATAAGTTGCAAACTAAAATTTCTTTCAATTGCTGTTTAGAATAAGAAACCAATGGAGACCACTAACTTGTCTCTGTAATTAGAAAAAATAGGAGGTAAGGATGAGAGCTTTAGGGCTGTTCGAGACGATAGAATCTGGGGGGAATGATGTTTTTTTTTAATGTTACTTCTCCTTTAAGAGGATTGCATTCTAAAATGTGACTAATTAAAGTGTAGGTGGATCTTTAAAATGTGTTTCCCTTTATAAATGTATTTCCTGTATTAACAGAGCGACCAGCTGTTTACTATATACTGTACTGGTGAGACATTCAATTTCCTTTATTTTCTTATTTTTTCCCTTTTTTAAGGATCCGTGTGGCCGGGATTAAAGGTTTGCAGGGAGTAGTCAGGAAGACAGTGAACGATGAACTTCAGGCCAATATCTGGGAACCTCAGCATATGGATAAGATAGTCCCCTCCCTCCTGTACAACCTACACAATGTGGAGGACATAGAAAGGTGAGATCCATGGATCTGATGCTATTCTATTAGGAGTCCTAGATGTAGACGTGGAGATATGGTTAAATATTGATATTGATCCAATTGCAGGTTACGATTGTGGTGTTAATTTGTCAATGCGTGAGAAAATAACTACCAGCGTAAATTAAACGACCGTGATAGACAGCGAACAGTTGTCGGACAGTAAATACTGCGTGGTACCTGTCCATTGACTACTGTGTTGGTTATTTTACGTCACATTTTTAAAGTAACGCTTTGATCATAAATGACCGATATCTCACACTGGAAATAAGGTGTATTTCTTTAAATCCACAGTGTAAATTACCGCAGCATTTATAAATACTGTCCAACGTTAGTTCCTCAGTAGATAGCTTAAAGGAGAACTAATCCCAAATGTTTATATTCGAGAATCTGAAAACATCCCCACCAAAAGCACCAATAAACTGTAAAATCCCACTACAGTAAATAGGATTAAAGTGAATGTAATCCCCTAAAGAACTGGATGTAATAACTGTGTGTATGTACAGTGACTGGCCACACCCTCTGTAACACGTTTCTGCAGTAACTTAGGACTGAGCATGTGTAAAGAACATAATGGTCAGTGACCACACTGTGTGATACTGGAATTCTGGGAAATAAAACACAAACCCCATGTTAGTTAGGTAAATTTCCCAGAAACCATATTTAAATGAGAGGTGAAACACAGATTAAGGCTTTTAGGACAAGATGATCTTCCTTCTCACAGTGTCGTTCTGAGGCTTTAGTTTTCCTTTAAAGGGTATGTCCATCGTTTCTTTTTTACTGTTTTACTGAAGAACAGGAGGTAAATGTACTCTCTCTTACCTCCCGTCCTTCAGTAAACTTTGCACAGTGCGAAGGAGCGTGGACGCGTCTGAGACTGTCAGAGAAGCCAGCGCTGGAACGATCCAGGTAAGTTTCTCCTGCAAGATTTACTGAAGGACGGGAGGTAAGAGAGAGTGCATTTACCTCCTGCTCTTCAGTAAAACAGTAAAAAAGAAACTTGCAAAATACGATGGACATACCCTTTAATAGATAGTGGGTGTTCATTATTCTTTTTAAACTTGTTTTATTTATCAATAAACTATTTACAACATGTCTTTGTCAGTATGTGATACAATGAGTTTTACATATCGGAGGAGCATTTGAGTTACATATTTGACTTCTGGTTTATTACAAGGGACAATACTTTACTTTCAATTTGTGTTCATGATAAATAAATATCCCAGAGAGTAGAGTCAGAAGAGGAGGAGGGAGGAGGGAGGGGGGATATAGGTATGGAGCCCACCTAGGTCTCTGTCAGCCGCCCGCTGTTTCAGAGTTTATTTAATACCACTGCATTTTGTTAGATCTAGAGGGTTTGAGGGGATTCGGTCCTGGTGTTCCATATCTTTTGGAATTTTCCGGGGAGCGTCTGTGTTTATACGGTAGTTTTTGATATGGAATTGTGTTATTAAGTAATTCCTTCCAGGTTTTGATTTTAGGTGAATCTGGGGCCATCCGTTCTAACACAATTGTTTTTCTGGCCATAAATAATGTTTCTCGTAGAAAGGTTAGTTTGTGGGTATCTATCAGTTCTAGAGTATTGATGCCCAGTAGACACAATCCGGGGTCCAGAGGTACGGGGCAGGGTAATAGTGATGGGAGAAATGGTTCATTTGAGGGCAGCTCTAGATAAGATGCCAGAAGTCTGCTGTATTTACCTGGCATGTAGGACAGAGGTTGGAATGGCTCACGGAGATCCTGTGTAGCTTCAGTGGGGCTAGGTATGCTTGGTGTGTGATGTATATTAACTGATTATTGGCCGAGGGTGAGGCGTGGATGTGTGCTGAGCCAAGTTCATCGGCTGTCGGTTCAGGAATGTTTTTTTGTCCGGGAATTGAGCATGTTTGCAGTGGCGTAGTTGCAGGTACCTGTAGAAATAGGATCTTGGGAGCTTGAATTCAGATTTAAAGGGACAGTTCAGTGGAAATGATCAATATTTGTTACATTGTTAGTTTGTGTGATGCCTTCTTAGTTATTCTACATATTCTCTCCCATTTTGAAACATCGGTTGATTTCATACCCTTTGCTGTTCCCTGCTGTTGACATTAGTGAGCTGACATTTCAGGTTCTAACAGTCCTTCTTCCCAGGATGCACCACATCCTTGGAATGTTCCTAACAGTAATTTTTACTGATTGGCTGTTGGGTGGGTCTAACATGCTCAGATTTCTACTGAGCATCTGAATCCACCCAGGTGCTGGGTCAAGGGCAAGACCATAATGGTCTCTATTAGGGGTCCTGCAAACAGGAAGTCAGTATTTCGGTTGCATTTATTTATACACGGACACAATACTGAATGGGCAGATTAAGGTCATTGGGATAGGAAAATACTGCTCTTTTTTTCTGAAAAGCATTTGGATTTGCACTGAACTTCCCCTTTAATATCTTCGTACGTCCATAGTATATCTCCTGAAACCACTTGGCCGAATTGATGAATTCCTACATTTTCCCAGTCTCTGGTTCCAGGGAATTCTAGCATTTGAGAGAAAGATTGATTATGCCAGAGTGCTGCTTCTGGTGGTATTCCCGCATATTTGAGTAATTCATTTGCTTCCTTCCAAATTTTGTGCATTTGGTTATGCAGTGGTGTAGATGTGTCAATTAAGTGCTTGTTTGGCGCTTAAAGTGTTGAGAGGATAGAGCCCGTGCTATATGAGGCTAACATATGTTCTGCAGAGGTTGGTGTGCTGTCCGGGCTTAGCCAGACAGACATATATCGTAATTGCCCGGCCAGGTAGTACATCTGAAAATGTGGAAGTGTGAGACCTGCACAGCCCTTGGGTTGTTGTAATTTAGTGAGTTTTAGCCTGGATCTTTTATTTGCCCAAATGATTTTTTGAGATCCTTATGCCTAGGTAATTAAATTTGGTAACAATTGGTATTTGCCATGGTA
>JAACNH010003486.1:0-28738 GCA_019447015.1 Hymenochirus boettgeri
CAGTTGTGCTTCCTTCGATATCTCTGAATCCCATTTACCTGGAATCTGCAAAGATCTCATAGGCTCTTCTTTGGATTTCTTGGGCCGGAGTCATGTGGATGACATTAATATGGCTGATAGTTTGATAAACAGTGTGAAATTTTTGTATATCGGGGTCCATGCTGTATCTCAGGCTTATGAGCAACAGAAGGAGACAGCACGATGTTGTAAGTTAAATAACTTTCAAGAAAATGTTGTTTGAATTAGTGATAGGGCAAACCAGAACTTTGAGATGCTAGGTGACCAAACACTGGTTATGGTGCACAGCTAGAATAGGTGATTAATGCTCCCTTATCAGTAGGTAGCAGTTGATGTACCACCTAAGCCACCCAGCATCCACAGCAAAGGGAGAGGTGAAACACAGCTTTTTGTATCTGTGGTGTGCTATTTTATGGGGCAATGTTGTCTGGAGACTTTAGTTCTCCTTTAAAGAAACTTGCGCCCATAACACCACATTAGTTAAATATTTTTACATTTTGCAAAGTATTTAAACATCCCTATCTCATGGCATAGACCAACAGTTAGATTTAGACCTAAGTGTTGATTCAGATCAGTCTCACAGCTTGTACTTGTTCTTCTTTAAGAAGAGCTTATCGGCAATAAACAGTGCTGCCTGTTGGACATCCCTATCTTTCTGGGTATGGTTTGACTGCCATCTTCATAGTTATCTGTAGTATTTTTAATGATGTGTACAATTACATTATATTTGAATTAAATACAGTGGTCAATGCTAACATGCCTCTGTGTGATAGGTTAAACTGTTAAAATAATTTTCATTATGTTATCTCCCCTTTATAAAAAAGGACCTAGTTTGTCACTAAGGCTTGACATTTCTAGTTTTAGTTGCCCCTAAAGAATAACACTAAACTAAACAATGGCTATTATGGTATGACACTATTATCCAAAAATATTAAAATCTCTTTCCAGTGTTCCTGGTTAACCGAGAAGTCCAGTTCCACAGTGTTCAAATGACATCTGCCTTTCAGCAAATGGTAATGCTCAACAAGCATTGGATATGTACTTTCTGGAGTGTGTTGAGACTGCCAATTCAGCTGATAACTTGTCTTATGCATTAAAAAGCTTGGCGGATATCTACAATTGTTACTACAGGTAACAGAAATACTTACTATATTCTTGAAATAAAAACAAAGGTTATATTGCTAACATTACTGATAACTTTTTTTAGGGATGCTATTCCGATATTTCATCTATGGTTAAAGAAGCAAGAGAGAAGTCGTTTCACATAGTAGAACAAATACTACAGAGTATTGGGCACCTGGCAGTGCTGACTGACACAGAAATACATACCCTAGAGAAGGAGGAATGATTTTAAGGTCTGCAGGTAAAGTGCACGTTTAAATGATTTCATTATTTTATGTTATTTATAAATCTTTCTTGTGGAAATCAATTTGTTAGTTTATGGCTAATGTATTTTTTTTTTTAGAAAACGCTCTCTGATTCAATTTGTGAAGGTCTGCACGAGGGGACAAAGCCTAGGAGATTCTTTACAGAATCTGTGGATGAAGTGCAGATTTGCTTCAAAAGAGCATTGTTCAGGATAGGTTAAGGACATTTTTATCATGGACTTTGTGCTACTGAAAACTTTTTTTAATACATAAGAGGCTCAAATAATTATGGTGCAGTATTGGAATATTTTCTTATAATATCACTGTCAACTATGTCACTGATTTTTATAAGAAAATGTTCCATTGCACCCACTGGTGGGCAGGGCCACATGGTGCTTTAAGAGAATGGGCCAAGGGGGGCCTGCAACTGGAGGGACCATGGGGTCCAATGAGGGGAGGGACAGGGGCTCAAAGGGAAGGAGGAGACACAGGGCAGATTGACTGACATTGTTTCAGAGCAGGAAGTGCAGGGGACCTGGTGATGCTGCTGCCATATCACACACAAAAATGTAAATATCTCAAAACTATGCAAAATAAACAATGAAAATAAATTGCAAAAATTCTCAAGAGAGCAATTCCATCAATTTACCTAAAGTCATTTTCGGACCACAGTTCCCCTTTAAAACTTAATGTTTCCAATATGCCTAGCATGCCTGCCATTAATAAAAACTGCACAGGCCACGCTACTGATGTGTAAAGCCCATGCTAACCCGATGTTATATCGGGTAGCATGTATTTTACACTTATTTGGTCGATAACATCGATTATGAGAGCTCCCCCGTATTTTCTGGAGTGGAGGTAAAATTAGGGTTTACAGCCGTTGGTGCAACTCACTATTAACGTTTAAATCTGCAATTTCTTACACTTAAAGGACAACTCCACCCCCATAAGACAATCTTTAGAAAGAACGGCCTCTTTAAAATATGTTGATATATCATAGTTTGTCTTATGAATTCATTACTGATTCCTCTATGCTTCTGGTACCTCATGGAAACTGAGCAATTTAGAAACCTGTACTGAGCCTGGGCATGCTCAGAAAAGGGCAGACAGGGGATAACATTCAGTCATTGCTGCAATGTCAACTGTCAAATCCATAACCGACAGTTGCTAACTGGAGAACCAGAAAGCAGAAACCGGGAAACAGGATTTCAGGTTAACTTTTAATATATTCAGATTCAAACTTAATGTTTAGGGTTTTTGGGGGTGATTTACCTGTAGTAAGTTTTCATTTTGGGGCTGGACTTGCCCTTTAAAGTTGTAGCCTGTGTAATATTCCCTGTTCCCCATTAGCCACTAAATGTCCCAACTGCTTTTGCTGTTTATCTTCTAGATGAGGATTTTGCACTTTTTTCTCTTTTTAATGTAGAAGGTAGTTTATATCTTGAGACCCCAATTTCCAGGATCTAGAAGCAATACCCTTTAATTCTGTGGCCGTATTCTAGAGGTTTTGGAACCTCCATTTCCAGTTACAACCAGTGACTGGAGCTAACAAGTTGACCTTTGACTTTTTTTTTCCCCCCTCCTGTATAGGTTCATTCAGAGCTAAGGAACGTGCAATCAACTTAACAACCTTCCTACAGAAGTGCCTGGCTGATTGTAAGAGGGTATGTTCACATTTTCAATCTGTGGTTGGAGAACAGTAATACAGTACCATTCGAATGCCCTATCATAGTAAATTTACCGTAAAAGCAGAATGCAGGAGTTGTAATTTTCCAACAGAGAAGTGTAAAATGCTACAGATAATGCTACAGACAAGGCAAAGTCACAGCATTTACAAGCAAGGACCGTCACTCAAACCAAAATTATAATATTAGAATCAGCAGTGAAACGAGGGGGATGTGTAAACAAAGCAGTGTCATTAAGAATGTAATTTATTTTAAGTGTCCCCGGTGAGGCTGTGCAGAACTTATTAGTTTCACAGAACGTGCAAGAACAGCAGTGAAATTAATAATTTACTGACCAGGCACAGCTAAATATGTGTTTCTTCAATATTCTACCTCAGTTGGTCCAGGTATATTTCCAATTTCCACTTATCAGGAAGGAATTTTTCCCCCTTCATAATTTGTATTTTGCCTTCCTCTGGATCAGTAGTTAGGCAAGAAATGTGGTATTGTTGATAGATGACCTCAGATACTACACTAACATGTAGTTTAGATAAGGTAAAATTGTTTGAGTGAGTATAGTACCCTTAAAGCTGTATTTAGTAAATATAATGGTTTTTAATTTCATATAGTATCTCTATTCTGTCCATATTTGTTTCTAGCTGGACCTTTCCATGATTATTAGAGACTCGGCCTTCAGTGCTGGAAGCTTTGCCAATGCTCTCCGCAATCTGAGAAGTTCTTGGAGAATTCAAATTGAGTGTAATTTCTCCACTGGAAGGTAATAAACCCTTTCTTTTCTATTCTTTATCCCTAGCATAACCTACACATTATACCCAAATGGGTAGGTTTTGTTTCCTGTAATTGTCCACATTCTTATTGTACTCTCCTTCTACATCCCTTTATTAATTATAATTTTGGTGTGTACATACCTGTTTAAAAAATCATATTTACCAAAACTAATACAGAATGTGCAGCTATTCTAATACTAAACAGTGTACTTACGGTAATTTTAGCAAACATGTCATGCTTTGCATCTATCACCTGTGTGTGGCTGTTCAAAGTCGCCACATGAAAATTGGCCAAAGTAACTTGCATCAGGAATTTGACACATATCTGTACTAGGCTTTAAAAATAATTGCACTCTGCAAAGGCAAACTAATTGTGCCATTGTTAGCACAAAATAATTATGAAGGTTTTGTTTTGAACATTTTCTCTAAGGTCAGACATAGATGCTGGCTCTCTCATCACTTTAATAGAAGATACAATAGAATCGCATATCAGATAAACCGGAATCTGCCTTCTGTATCCCCTCAAATCATCTGTGAAGGAGCTGCGACAATATCAAAGTCTCTAATTCAGAGTGTGTGCAGAGAACAAGGAAATGGATCTTATTCTCAGGATACACATCATCAGAATTTATGCACAATGAAACAACGCATTGTCCCTATTGCTATACAGTGGTTTAAAATATTTTTTGCTACTTTGGAATCTATTTGAATACAATTGTACAGTTTAAACCAGATTTATCATGCAATTTGTTTTCAATGTCCGATATTAATTTGTAAAATCTATTCTGTAAATATGTATATTTTTTACATTTAGTCTGCATTTTTAAAAATATTGATTATTTATCTAAATAGTCAGTATTCTGACCTTTTAAGAAAAAACAGTAAGATTTTGAAAGGAAACTTTGTAATTTTTTTAAGAAATCTTCAAATGTAAGTAAACCATGAAAAATTGTCTGAAATACTTTCTGGAAAGAGCTTAAGTAGCTAAATTTGTGAAAAAGTTCAGCTTCATGAAGTTTTTGCCATCGCATCTATTGATCCTACACAGGTTCCACTGTACCTAACAGCTCAGTGATCATCCAGTGACAGAACTGGAGAATTGGTTAGACTGCTTCCTGCACTTGAAGCTTCCTGCTTGAGTTTTCCTCAAATTCAGTTGCTCACTGCTTTGTTTGGACTATGAGTTTTCACAGAAAAAAAATGTTTTTAGGCCTGATTCACATGGGCCAATTTTGTTACACACAGATTTACTGATCAATATATTGATCAATATTCTTCAGTCAGAATTAAGGTGACACACCAATATTTCAGCCTGACCAATTCATGCAGCCTATCAAAGACACACTATTAGCCATGATTTACTGAAACATCCAATCATCCGGATCAACTGTTTTTGCTGTTTAAGCGCTAATAAAAGCAATATCTGCCATTCAGAAATCGCATTCAATCACCTGTTCAGTCTAACCAAAATATTGAGCTGGCTGATCTATGTGTATGAGCTCTTGGCTTTTCTCTCGAACAACATTTAAACATTAGATACAAAAGCCCATTTATTTCAATAAGATTTGAACACCATTTTGGCAACAATTGTATGGTTATATTTTATAGCACTCCAGTTGTTTTGATATTAAAAGTACATTCATCAGGAAATTATTATGAAAAAGAAAAAAATTATTTTATTATAAACTAATGACAAATCTAAGGGCTTTACTCTAAGAATTGTTGTTTTAATATAGGAATAATTAATGAGGGACACTTACTTCTGGGCATTATTTCATAATTCTAAATTACAGAGTACCCAGCATTGCCCATTTTTTCCAATGATCTCCCTGCACCAGCGCCGAAATTTAACCGAAACACTACCCGTCCAACCCATACCCGCAGCTTTCTAACCGAACCTGACCCACAACCCATTCAAACCCACTGTGGTTTTCCCCGAACCTGAGACGCAAATCGGGAAAACCTTAAGTGCCCGACCCGATGCTGAATTCTAGGCCAGATCTCCCCAATTAACACACCTCGCAACATATGGAAATTGTAAAGGGGGACAGATAGGAAGGGAGATATGGTGTGGCAAGTGCAAAAAAATCTGACTGCCTACAATATTATTTTTAATCTGTCACAGAATCCCCTAAGAATTGATTTAAAGGGCATGTCCACCCCCAAAACTATAATCCCCCCACTACTGGCCCCATCATGTAGTGTAGTTTAATCCTTCCCTCACATCCCAGCTCCATATGGTTCTCCTGTAGTCCCCCCCAAAGTCCAAAAACTGCCCACCAGGAGGATAGCAGAGTCCATATAGGACTCTGCCTCCTACCGGCCTCCGGGAGAAGTTTGGCATGCGTACTGCAGCCCTTCTCCCCCTCCCGATTAGGATTCCCTCCCCCTAGTGTAAAACCCTTTTAGCAAACATTGCCCCTGTCCCCCCAGCCCCAACCGCTATGTTTGTAATATCAGAAAATGCTCAGAACATTACTACCTTGCCTCCGCTGCACTGAACTCTCGGCAGCGGCGTCTGTGATTGGCTGCCGTCATCAACACGACGCGACTGCCGGTCCCCCCCTCTGCTTGCATTTTCTCGCAAGCAGAGGGCCGGCAGCGCGGCGGAGGAAAGAGGAAGGTAAGTAAAGTCCTGGGCATTTTCTGATATTACAAACATAGGGTTGGGGCTGGGGGGACAGGGGCAATGTTTGCTAAAAAAAATTTCTGAAGGGTGGACATACCTTTAAATCTAAAATATAGAGCAGAGGAAGGAACCACGGCAAACGCAGATAATGCTGCAAACAAGGCTAGTTTTATTTCTCCCAGGACATGTTTCGGATTATTTAAATCTGCCATTCTCACACAGAATGCATTATATTTGCATAAAACAACATAGTATGGTGCTGCAGAGGATGAATAATCAAGTGAACCTGAACTTAATGGCTCGGTGCAATTCATTTCTCAATACTGTACCTATCTGAAAGTAAATGAGACCTTAAAATTTGAACCATGAATCTTGCTAAAAGCCAGTGGAAGAGACTTTTTACTATAGATGAAATCCAGTGGGAGGAGACTTCTTACTATGGGATGAAATCCATGTGGAGAGGAGACTTCTTACTATGGGATGAAATCCAGTGGGAGACATAAGGTGAGTGAAAAGTGTGTACGTGGCCTTTAACACTGGACTTTAGTAGTTTGTGTGGAAAAGGGACACAAGTTTAAGTAAAATTAACCCCTTACAGCGCAATTGTTTGCATTGTGGCAGTGCCATCCCGTTTATAGCTTTTATTAGCTTTCCTTAAGTATAATGTGATTTATTACCTTGTGCTGCACTTACACATTTCATGGCTGTCCGCACCCAGCAAAGGGAAACTGCACATTTCCATAGCTGCCTTCTTTGAACGCTGCACCAGACCGCTGAAAACTGTGATCTCCCCCTGCTTCCATGAATAACTGCCTGCCTAACCCCCAGTATACAGACTTTTTTTTCTTGGTTTGCCAGGTTACCTCTCTAATCTTTACAAAGTGAGTGGAGGAGAATGAGTGTGCGGTTATATGACATTGTGACATCACATGTTCCTCATGATAAAAGATGGCCAAAACTCTCAAGTTTTGTTCAGTTTTTCAGGATTCCCGGATCTCGGGAAAATTCGAAACTGGAACGAATTTTCAATAATTTTTGTAAGTACGGGGCTATTCGATAATTTTCTTAGTAGCCTCAACGTTTGAAAATTATCGAAATAACGACGGGAGACCATTTTCGAGTTTTCGGTCGTATTTTCGAAGATTTACGAATGTTCAAGCTATTTTCAAAAATACGAATGGAAACTCCAAAATGGTCTCCCATCGTATTTTCGATAATTTTCGAACGTTCGAGGCTATTTTCGAAAAATATCTAAAATAGCCCTGTACTTTTGTCGAAAATGTCTTCCGAAATCCAGAGGATTCAGACAGATCTTTCGGATTTCAGAACCGTGGGGTTCTGTGTCGGATCTGGGTTCGCGTCAAACCCGGATCCCATCTCTACTCATGATTGCAGCTCTATCCTCCTATTATGGCAACAACAAGACAGAATGTAACATACAGTACTGTACCAAATCGGGACAGCTGCAGCAATCCAGAAAAGTTAATAGCTATCTGGGACAGCAAAATTGTGGCTAGAAATCAGGACTTCCTGACAATTTGTGACTTTGGGATGTATGCAATTAACTTAGGTGATCACTCGATAAACCACTAGATGGTAGCACACATGTTGATTAACTTTAACCATTTTTAAAAAAAAAAAGGAGTACAAGATGTAAAGTAACCTATGTTTTTTGTCTAGGTCCTGAAATGTGTGTGTGTGTGTGGTGTATATCATCTGGCAGCACAGCACTCGGATTCTGCTTTATAAGGTTTATTAGGTCATCTGCATCCCAATGTTATACAACGTTTCGGGGATACTCAGCCACAATTGAAGCCAATACTGATATTATCCCACATGCAAGCCAATATATAAAGCATATAACAGGAAGTGACCCATCCCTATAGTCCTCCCCTTAATTACCCCACCTTTCAACAATGCCACCCTGAAACCTGCACAACAATCCACCCCTTTTTTCTGTTTTATCAATAACGGAAAACAGATTGGTTATCACAAAAACAGATACAGATCGAAATCCCTGTTCAATCCATTAGGGTACAAAGAATTCACTTAATGCACCCACCAAACCTCTCTTTGGCGTAATCTTAGCGTCCTATCCCCACCCCTCACTGATGGCCTAACCATCTCTGTACCATAAATTTAAGATCATTTTCTGAATGTCCCATTTCCAAATAGTGTTTAGGTACAGGTAGTTTCGGTCTCTCAATCTGATTGATGACCGTGTTTGGGAGATTCTGGATTTAATAGGCTGCGTAGTCTCCCCTACATACACATACCCACAGGGGCACCACAATACATAGACCACAAACTTGCTGTCACATGTGTATGTGTATCTCATAGCTCTTACCAGTGATAGGGTGAACAAGCTCTCACCTTTGTGTACATACCTACACTTGATACATGGCCACAGGAAAACATACCTTGTTTCCTATTACTCAAAAAATGAGTTGGTTTTACATTTTGACTCTGGAAGAGGGATCTCACCCACCTGATTCCCAATGGTTCTACCCCTACGATATGATATTAAAGGTGGCCTATTAAACTCCTCCACCTCAGGGTATATTTCTTTCAACAGAGGCCATGCTTACGTATGACCTTACATACATGGTCAACCCCTAACCATAATCAGTAACCAATGGTATTCGGGCCTCTTTAGTTCGTTTGGGCATCTTATCCCTCTTTTCTACCCTCTCTAGAGCATCTCCTAGGACTCGCTTGGGATTCCCGTCCCTCATTTTTTTTGTACATTTCCTGGGTCTGTCTCCTTTGATTATTCGTGACTATCCTGTCAACCCGAGTGAATTGGCTGACGGTATAGCCCGCTTTACATGTTTAGGGTGATGACTATTATATTGTCAATAATTGATTCCTGTCGGTAGGCTTGGAATACAATTCTGTATCCGGGCTCCCCCCATTCCTGTTATTCCACATCCAAAAAGCATATGGTTTCCACATCATACGTAAGGGTATTTAATGGTGGGGTGTATACCATCAAGATATCGTCTATAACCTCCACCAGGCCACACATGCCCGGTGAAGGCCGACAGACGATAGATGACCTCCTCCTCAGCCAAGGTGCCGTGGCCCCACCCGTGGGTGCCTAAGCCACACCCACTCATGGTGTGCCTAAGCCCCACCCGCTCACAGGTGCTGTCATTTTTCAACTGTCACTTTCAATTGTCATTTTCCAACTGTCATTTCCAACTCACTTTCCAACTGTCATTTTCCAACTGTCACTTTCAACTGTCTTTTTCCAACTGTGACTTCCAACTGTCACTTTCAACTGTCACTTTCAACGTCACTTTCAACTGTCACTCAACTGTCATTTTTCAATTGTCATTTTCCAACTGTCACTTTCCAACTGTCATTTTCCAACTGTCATTTTCCAACTGTCATTTTCTACTGTCATTTTCAACTGTAATTTTCCAACGATCATTTTCCAAATGTCACTTTCAACTGTCATTTTCTACTGTAATTTTCCAATGATCATTTTCCAAATGTCACTTTCAACTGTCATTTTCCAACTGTCACTTCCAACTGTCATTTTCCAACTGTCATTTTCAACTGTCACTTTCAACTGTCACTTTCAACTGTCATTTTCAACTCACTTTCAACTGTCTTTTCCAACTTTCACTTTCCAACTGTCACTTTCTACTGTCACTTTCCAACTGTCATTTTTCAACTGTCACTTTCAACTGTCATTTCCAACTGTCACTTTCAACTGTCATTTTCCAACTGTCACTTTCACTGTCATTTTCCAACTGTCATTTCCAACTGTCACTTCCAACAGTCATTTCCAACAGTCATTTTCCAACAGTCATTTTCCAACAGTCATTTTCCAACTGTCATTTTCCAACTGTCCTTTCACTGTCTTTTTCCACTGTGACTTCCAACTGTCTTTTTCCAACTGTCACTTTCAACTTTCATTTTCCAACTGCACTTCCAACTGTCATTTCCACTGTCATTTTCCAACTGTCACTTTCAACAGTCATTTTCCACTGTCATTTTCCAACAGTCATTTTCCAACTATCACTTTCAACTGTCATTTTCCAACTCTCACTTTCAACAGTCATTTTCCAACTCTCACTTTCAACAGTCATTTCCAACTGTCACTTTCAACAGTCATTTTCCAACAGTCATTTTCCAACTATCACTTTCAACTGTCACTTTCAACTGTCATTTTACAACTGTCACTTTCCAACTGTCACTTTCTAACTGTCACTTTCCAACTGTCATTTTCAACTCACTTTCAACTCATTTTCAAACTGTCACTTTCCAACTGTCACTTTCTAACTGTCACTTTCCAACTGTCATTTTTCAACTGTCACTTTCAACTGTCATTTTTCAACTGTCACTTTCAACTGTCATTTTCCAACTGTCACTTTCAACTGTCATTTTCAACTGTCACTTTCAACTTTCATTTCCAACTGTCATTTTCCAACTGTCACTTCAACTGTCTTTTTCCAACGGTCATTTTCAACTGTCATTTCCAACTGTCACTTCCAACTGTCACTTTCAGCTGTCTTTTTCCAACTGTGACTTCCAACTGTCACCTCCAACTGTCATTTTCCAACTGTCATTTTCAACTGTCATTTTCCAACTGTCACTTTCAACGGTCATTTTCCAACTGTCACTTTCAACTGTCATTTTCCACTGTCTTTCAACTGTCATTTTCCAACTCATTTTCCAACTCACTTTCAACTTTCATTTTCCAACTGTCACTTCAACTGTCATTTTCCAACTGTCATTTTCCAACTGTCATTTTCCAACTGTCACTTCCAACGTTATTTTCCAACTGTCATTTTCCAACTGTCACTTTCAACTGTCTTTTTCCAACTGTGACCTCCAACTGTCATTTTCCAACTGTGACTTCCAACTGTCACTTCCAACTGTCATTTTCAACTGTCATTTTCAAACTATCATTTCCAACTGTCACTTTCAAATGTCATTTTCCAACTGTCACTTCCAACTGTATTTTCCAGCTGTCACTTTCACTGTCATTTTCAACTGTCATTTTCAAACTGTCATTTTCCAACTGTCTTTCCAACTGTCATTTTCCAACTGTCATTTTCCAACTGTCATTTTCCAACTGTCATTTTCCAACTGTCATTTTCAACTGTCATTTTCCAACTGCCATTTTTCAACTGTCATTTCCAACTGTCATTTTCCAACTGTCATTTTCCAACTGTCATTTTCCAACTGTCATTATTAACTGTCATTTTCCAACTGTCATTTTCCAACTGTCATTTTCCAACTGCCATTTTCCAACTGTCACTTTCCACTGTCTTTTTTCCAACTGTCACTTCCAACTGTCATTTTCCAACTGTTACCTTCAACTGTCATTTCCAACTGTCACTTTCAACTGTCATTTTCCAACTGTCACTTTCAACTGTCACTTTCAACTGTCATTTACCAACTGTCATATTCCAACTGTCATTTTTCAACTGTCACTTTCAACCTGTCATTTTCCAACAGTCATTTTCCAACTGTCATTTTCCAACTGTCACTTTCAACTGTCTTTTTTCCAACTGTGACTTCCAACTGTCTTTTTCCAACTGTCACTTTCAACTTTCATTTTCCAACTGTCACTTCCAACTGTCATTTTCCAACTGTCATTTTCCAACTGTCACTTTCAACAGTCATTTTCCAACTGTCATTTCCAACAGTCATTTTCCAACTATCACTTTCAACTGTCTTTTCCAACTCTCACTTCAACAGTCATTTTCCAACTCTCACTTTCAACTCATTTTCCAACTGTCACTTTCAACAGTCATTTTCCAACAGTCATTTTCCAACTATCACTTTCAACTGTCACTTTCAACTGTCATTTTACAACTGTCACTTTCCACTGTCACTTTCTAACTTCACTTTCCAACTGTCATTTTCAACTCACTTTCAACTCATTTTCAAACTGTCACTTCCAACTGTCACTTTCAACTGTCACTTTCCAACTTCATTTTCAACTGTCACTTTCAACTGTCATTTTTTCAACTGTCATTTCAACTGTCATTTTCCAACTGTCACTTTCAACTGTCATTTTCAACTGTCACTTTCAACTTTCATTTTCCAACTGTCATTTTCCAACTGTCACTTTCAACTGTCTTTTTCCAACGTCATTTTCAACTGTCATTTCCAACTGTCACTTCCAACTGTCACTTTCAGCTGTCTTTTTCCAACTGTGACTTCCAACTGTCACCTCCAACTGTCATTTTCCAACTGTCATTTTCAACTGTCATTTCCAACTGTCACTTTCAACTGTCATTTTCAACTGTCACTTTCACTGTCATTTTCCAACTGTCACTTTCAACTGTCATTTTCCAACTGTCATTTTCCAACTCACTTTCAACTGTCATTTTCCAACTGTCACTTTCAACTGTCATTTTCCAACTGTCATTTTCCAACTGTCATTTCCAACTGTCACTTCCAACTGTTATTTCCAACTGTCATTTTCCAACTGTCACTTTCAACTGTCTTTTTCCAACTGTGACCTCCAACTGTCATTTTCCAACTGTGACTTCCAACTGTCACTTCCAACTGTACTTTTCAACTGTCATTTTCAACTATCATTTTCCAACTGTCACTTTCAAATGTCATTTTCCAACTGTCACTTCCAACTGTTATTTTCCAGCTGTCACTTTCAACTGTCATTTTCAACTGTCATTTTCAACTGTCATTTTCCAACTGTCATTTTCCCAACTGTCATTTTCAACTGTCATTTCCAACTGTCATTTCCATGTCATTTTCAACTGTCACTTCACTGTCTTTCCAACTGTCACTTTCAACTGTCATTTTCCAACTGTCATTTTCCAACTGTCATTTTCCAACTGTCATTTTCCAACTGTCATTTTCCAACTGTCATTTTCCAACTGTCATTTTCCAACTGTCATTTTTAACTGTCATTTTCCAACTGTCATTTTCCACTGTCTTTTTTCCAACTGTCATTTCCAACGGTCATTTTCCAACTGTTACCTTAACTGTCATTTCCAACTGTCCTTTCAACTGTCATTTTCCAACTGTCACTTTCAACTGTCACTTTCAACTGTCATTTACCAACTGTCATATTCCAACTGTCATTTTTCAACTGTCACTTTCAACTGTCATTTTCCAACTGTCACTTTCAACTGTCTTTTTTCCAACTGTGATGGGACTTCACCTGGACTTAAAAGTGAGTTATAAAATGTCAGTTGAAAGTGACAGTTGAAAAATGACAGTTGAAAGTGACAGTTGGAAAATGACAGTTGGAAAATGACAGTTGAAAGTGACAGTTGAAAAATAAGGCCCTACTTGGCTCAGTCGGGCATCATTGATGATCTGCTGGGCTGGATCATCAACCATATTCAAACATCATCCGTACCACTTATCAATATCGGCCGAATGGATGACACATCATGCGTCGCAGTCCCAGCAAATCACTGTGTATGAAGCTTTAATCTATAATAAAAGTTCGTAGCACTAGATTTGAGTGTTGCTGCATATCTTCAATCAGTATTTGTTTTGCTCAGCGTAAGGTGGCCATAAATGGATTAATTGCGGCTGATAATATGATAGGCCGAATTTTCTGCCCTTCCCGATAATTAATTGGGACGATTTGATCTGCGGGCACCATACATGAAGTGATTATTACCCAGTATTGGACAATAATATTGCTGCATTCTATGGCCACCGTTAATATCCTCCCCCCTGACTATTTGTGAGGGCAAGCATGCTTGGTAATCACTATAAGGCAGAAATTAAGTTCACACATACCAACTGTCACCATACCAGTTACAACTCAGGGCACTTGCTGTCTGAGCCAATTTTGAATGCCGCCCTTCCCGCCGCTGCCGCCATGGCTTCACTGGTGGCATGGTTAAAACTTTACAATTTTGAACTTCCTATCAATAGGTTTAAACAGTTCTCAGACAGTCATTTACCAATAATGTAAATTACCAGAACACCATTACATCCCTTTCTCAAACAGCTTCGTTGTCACTACCATATTGCTCCTTTCAGGTTTTTGTTGATCAAATCAACTTATTTTAATAGCCTGTGCTATACATGTTGGCTCAACTTTTACATTATAAATACCATACTTTCTGAGTATAACAGATTTTAGACAAAATTTGTATGCCTGCCACCATGTCGGCCATAACTAGCATAACTAGACTTACCTAGCCAACAAACTAAAGCTAACCTAACATATAAAATTTTGAATGGAGCTGAAGCAACTTAGTGTATTGGCGTCATTTGGGCGGCACTCACACTTTTCGTGCACGTTTGCCAGTTAAGGGAAATTTTTTTCACCACTGCCTGTCTGCCGCATTTCTTATTCAGTGCAGAGGTGCCGCCTGAGACAAATGTCTCATCTGCCTAATGGTAGATGTGGCCCTGTCCAAACTGCACACTGCACAAGAGTTAATGATATAAGGCACTTCCATCCCTGGAATAAAACCTATACGTCCCCCAACCACAAGATTGTATAGTACTAACCTTCAAAAGTCCCCTAACCTCATAGAGCTCACTTGCAGAGACCGCTTTCCTGTATGAAGAGTCCGCATTTGGGCGTAACATCACATTGCAGCATAGAGACGTTACCTTCTTATGCCCTTTAAATTCTATATTATTGGTATAATTAATACCGGTTATGGGTTTCTGACAATACTTTAGGGTTGCACTATCCCTTTAATATTTTAAGGGCAGATGAATAATTTCTGTGTATTTGTTTTCTTTTCACGGTTTTATGAACAAATCTAGCAGCTTCTTAGTATGTCCAGTTGTGCTCCTTCGATATCTCTGAATCCCATTTACCTGGAATCTGCAAAGATCTCATAGGCTCTTCTTTGGATTTCTTGGGCCGGAGTCATGTGGATGACATTAATATGGCTGATGTTTGATAACAGTGTGAAATTTTTGTATATCGGGGTCCATGCTGTATCTCAGCTTATGAGCAACAGAAGGAAGACAGCACCAGATGTATGTAAGTTAAATAACTTTCAAGAAAATGTTGTTTGAATTAGTGATAGGGCAAACCAGAACTTTGAATGCTAAGGTGACCAAACACTGGTTATGGTGCACTGCTAGAATAGTTGATTAATGCTCCCTTATCAGTAGGTAGCAGTTGATGTACCACCTAAGCCACCCAGCATCCACAGCAAAGGGAGAGGTGAAACACAGCTTTTTGTATCTTGGTGGATTTGCTATTTCTATTGGGGCAATGTTGTCTGGAGACTTAGTTCTCCTTTAAAGAAACTTGCGCCCATAACACCACATATAGTTAAATATTTTACATTTTGCAAAAGTATTTAAACATTCCCTATCTCATGGCATAGACCAACATTAGATTTAGACCTAAGTGTTGATTCAGATCAGTCTCACAGCTGTACTTGTTCTTCTTTAAGAAGACTTATCGGCAATAAACTGTGCCCTGTGTGACATCCCTATCTTCTGGGTATGGTTTAGACTGCCATCTTCATAGTTACTGTATATTTGTTAATGATGTGTACAATTAGCATTATATTTGAATTAAATACAGTGGTCAATGGCTAACATGCTCTCTGTGTGATAGGTTAAACTGTTAAAATAATTTTCATTATGTTAATCTCCCCTTTATAAAAAAGGACCTAGTTTGTCACTAAGGCTTGACATTTCTAGTTTTAGTTAGCCACTAAAGAATAACACTAAACTAAACAATGGCTATATGGTATGACACTATTATTCCAAAAATATAAAATCTCCTTCCAGTGTTCCTGGTTAACCGGAAGTCCATTCCACAGTGTTCAAATACATCTGCCTTCAGCAAATGGTAATGCTCAACAAGCATTGGATATGTAACTTTCTGGAGTGTTGAGACTGCCAATTCAGCTGATAACTTGTCTTTATGCATAAAAAGCTTGCGGATATCTACAATTGTTCTACAGGAACAAGAAATACTTACTATTATTCTTGAAATAAAAAAAAAGGTTATATTGCAACATTACTGATAACTTTTTTTAGGGATGCTATTCCGTATTTCATCTATGGTTAAAGAAGCAAGAGAGAAGTCGGTTCACATAGTAGAACAAATACTACAGAGTATTGGGCACCTGGCAGTGCTGACTGACACAGAAACATACACTAGAGAAGGAGGAAATGATTTAAAAGTCTCAGTAAAGTGCACGTTTAAATGATTTCATTATTTATGTTTTTATAAATCTTTCTTTGTGGAAATCAATTTGTTAGTTTATGGCTAATGTATTTCTTTTTTTAGAAAACGCTCTCTGATTCAATTTGTGAAGGTCTGCACAGGTGTCAAAGCCTAGGAGATTCTTTACAAATACTGTGGATGAAGTGCAGATTTGCTTCAAAAGATGCATTGTTCAGGATAAGGTTAAGGACATTTTTATCATGGACTTTGTGCTACTGAAACTTTTTTTAATACATAAGAGGCTCAAATAATTATGGTGCAGTAGTGGAATATTTTCTTATAATAATCACTGTCAACTATGTCACTGATTTTTATAAGAAAATGTTCCATTGCACCCACTGGTGGCAGGGCCACATGGTGCTTAAGAGAATGGGCCAAGGGGGGCCTGCAACTGGAGGGACCATGGGTCCATGAGTGGGAGGGACCAGGGGGGCTGCAAAGGGAAGAGGAGACACAGGGCAGATTGACTGACATTGTTTCAGAGCAGGAAGTGCAGGGGACCTGGTGATGCTGCTGCCAATCACACACAAAAATGTAAATATCTTCAAAACTTGCAAAATAAAACAATGAATAAATTGCAAAAAATTCTCAAGAGAGCAATTCCTATCAATTTACCTAAAGTCATTTTCGGACCCCAGTTCCCCCTTTAAAACTTAATGTTTCCAATATTGCCTAGCATGCCTGCCATTAATAGAAAACTGCACACCACGCTACTGATGTGTAAAGCCCATGCTAACCCGATGTATATCGGGTAGCATGTATTTTACACTTTTGGTCGATAACATCGATTATGAGAGCTCCCCCGTATTTTCTGAAGTGGAGTAAAATTAGGGTTTACAGCCGTTGGTGCAACTCACTATTAACGTTTAAACTGCAATTTCTTACACTTAAGGACACTCCACCCCCATAAGAACATCTTTTAGAAAAACGGCCTCTTAAAATATGTTGATATATCATGTTTGTCTTATGAATTCATACTGTATTCCTGCTATGCTTCTGGATACCTCATAAACTGAGCAATTTAGAAACCTGTACTGAGCCTGGGC
This sequence comes from Hymenochirus boettgeri, assembly GCA_019447015.1. Taxonomy (NCBI): domain Eukaryota; kingdom Metazoa; phylum Chordata; class Amphibia; order Anura; family Pipidae; genus Hymenochirus; species Hymenochirus boettgeri. The sequence continues at coordinate 17,675 of JAACNH010003486.1, forward strand.
ATGCTCAGAAAAGGGCAGACAGGGGATAACATTCAGTCATTGGCTGCAATGTCACTGTCAAATCCATAACCGCAGTTCTAACTGGAAGCCAGGAAGCAGAAACCGGGAAACAGGATTCAGGTTAGACTTTTATATATTTCAGATTTCAAACTTAATGTTTAGGGTTTTTGGGGGTGATTTACCTGTATGTAAGTTTTCATTTTGGGGCTGGACTTGCCCTTTAAAGTTGTAGCCTGTGTAATATTCCCTGTTACCCATTTAGCCACAAATGTCCCAACTGCTTTTGCTGTTTATCTTCTAGATGAGGATTTTGCACTTTTTCTCTTTTTAATGTAGAGAGGTAGTTTATATCTTGAGACCCCAATTTCCAGGATCTAGAAGCGAATACCCTTTAATTCTGTGGCCGTATTCTTAGAGGTTTTGGAACCTCCATTTCCAGTTAAACAACCAGTGACTGGAGCTAACAAGTTGACCTTTGACTTTTTTTTTCCCCCCTCCTGTATAGGTTCATTCAGAGCTAAAGGAACGTCAATCACTTAACAACCTTCCTACAGAAGCCTGGCTGATTGTAGAGGGTATGTTCACATTTTCAATCTGTGTTGGAGAACAGTAATACAGTACCATTCGGCAAATGCCCTATCATAGTAAATACCGTAAAAGCGAATGCAGGGAGTTGTAATTTTCCAACAGAGAAGTGTAAAATGCTACAGATAATGCTACAGACAAGGCAAAGTCACAGCATTTACAAGCAAGGACCTGTCACTCAAACCAGAAATTATATATTAGAATCAGCAGTGAAACGAGGGGGATGTGTAAACAAAGCAGTGTCATTAAGAGATGTAAATTATTTTTAAGTGTCCACGGTGAGCTGTGCAGAACTTATTAGTTTCACAGAACGTGCAAGAACAGCAGTGAAATTAATAATTTACTGACAGGCCAGCAACTAATATGTGTGTTCTTCAATATTTCTACTCTCAAGTTGGTCCAGGTATATTTCCAATTCCACTTATCAGGAAGGAATTTTTCCCCTTCATAATTTGTTATTTTGCCTTCCTCTGGATCAGTAGTTGGCAAGAAATGTGGGTATTGTTGATAGATGACTCAATACTACACTAACATGTAGTTTAGATAATGTAAAATTGTTTGAGTGAGTATAGTACCCTAAAGCTGTATTTAGTAAATATTAATGGGTTTTTAATTTCATATAGTATCTCTATTCTGTCCATATTTGTTTCTAGCTGGACCTTTCCATGATTATTAGAGACTCGCCTTCAGTCATGGAGAGGCTTTGCCAATGCTCTCCGCAATCTGAGAAGTTCTTTGGAGAGATTCAAATTGAGTGTAATTTCTCCACTGGAAGGTAATGAACCCTTTCTTTTCTATTCTTTATCCCTAGCATACCTACTACACATTATACCCAAATGGTAGGTTTTGTTTCCTGTAATTGTCCACATTCTATTGTACTCTCGACTCTCTCTACATCCCATTATTAATATAATTTTGGTGTGTACATCACCTGTTTTAAAAATCATATTTACCAAAACTAATACAGAATGTGCACTATTACTATACTAAAAGTGTACTTATGTAATTTTAGCAAACATGTCATGCTTTGCATCTATCACCTGTGTGTGGCTGTTCAAGTCGCCACATGAAAATTGGCCAAAGTAACTTGCCCAGGAATTTGAAGCACATATCTGTACTAGGCTTTAAAAATAATTTGCCTCTGCAAAGGCAAACTAATTGTTGCCATTGTTAGCACAAAATAATTATGAAGGTTTTTGTTTGAACATTTTCTCTAAGGTGCAGACATAGATGCTGGCTCTCTCATCACTTTAAAATAAATACAATAGAATCTGCATATCAGATAAACCGGAATCTGCCTTCTGTATCCCCAAATCATCTTTGTGAATGACTGCGAGCAATATCAAAGTCTCTAATTCAGAGTGTGTGCAGAGAACAAGGAAATGGATCTTATTCTCAGGATACACATCATCAGAATTTATGCACAGATGAAAACAACGCATTGTCTCCTAGTGCTATACAGTGGGTTAAAATATTTTTTGCTACTTTGGAATCTATTTGAATACAATTGTACAGTTTAAACCAAGATTTATCATGCAATTTGTTTTCAATGTCCGATATTAATTTGTAAATCTATTCTGTAAATATGTATATTTTTTACATTGTCTGCATTTTTAAAAATATTGATTATTTATCTAAAAAGTCAGTATTCTGACCTTTTAAGAAAAAACAGTATAGATTTGAAAGGAAAACTTTGTAATTTTTTTAAGAAATCTTCAAATGTAAGTAAAGCATGAAAAATTGTCTGAAATCCATTTCTGGAAAGAGCTTGTAGCTAAATTGTGAAAAAGTTCAGCTTCCATGAAGTTTTTGCCATCGGCATCATTGACCTACACAGGTTCCACTGGTACCTAACAGCTCAGTGATCATCCAGTGACAGAACTGGAGAATTGGTTAGACTGCTTCCTGCCCTTGAAGCTCCTGCTTGAGTTTTCCTCAATTCAGTTGCTCACTGCTTTGTTTGGACTATAGTTTCACAGGAAAAAAATGTTTTTAGGCCTGATTCACATGGGCCAATTTTGTACACACAGATTTACTGATCAATATATTGATCAATATTCTTTCAGTCAGAATTAAGGTGAACAAGCCAATATTTCAGCCTGACCAATTCATGCAGCCTATCAAAGACTACACTATTAGCCATGATTTACTGAAACATCCAATCATCCGATCAACTGTTTTTGCTGTTTAAGCGCTAATAAAAGCAATATCTGCCATTTCAGAAATCGCATTCAATCACCTGTTCATGTCTAACCAAATATTGCTGGCTGATCTATGTGTATGAGCTCTTTGGCTTTTCCTCCGAACAACATTTAAACATTAGAATACAAAAGCACCATTTATTTCAAAATAAGATTTGGAAACACCAATTTTGGCAACAATGTATGGTTATATTTTATAGCACTCCAGTGTGTTTTGTAAATTAAGTACAATTCATCAGAGAATTTACTGATTGTTTTTATAAACTAATGACAAATCTAAAGGGCTTACTCTAAGAAATTGTTGTTTTAATTAGGAAATAATTAACTGATGGACACTTACTTCTGGGCATTTATATTTCATTATCTTCTAAATTAGCAGAGTACCCGCATTGCCCATTTTTTCCAATGATCTGACCTGCACCAGCAGCCGAAATTTAACCGAAACACTACCCGTCCCAACCCATCCCCGCAGCTTTCTAACCGAACCTGACCCACAACCCATTCAAACCCACTGTGGTTTTCCCCAACCTGAGACGCAAATCGGGAAAACCTTAGTGCCCGACCCGATGCTGAATTCTAGGCCAGATCTCCCCATAACACACCTCGCAACATATGGAAATGTAAGGGGGACAGATAGGAAGGGAGATATGGTGTGCAAGTGCAAAAAAATCTGACTGCCTACAATATTATTTTTAATCTGTCACAGAATCCCCTAAGAATTGATTTAAAGCATGTCCACCCCCAAAACTATAATCCCCCCACTACTGGCCCCATCATGTAGTGTAGTTTAATCCTTCCCTCACATCCCAGCTCCATATGGTTCTCCTGTAGTCCCCCCCAAAGTCCCAAAACTGCCCACCGGAGGATAGCAGAGTCCATATAGGACTCTGCCTCCTACCTGGCCTCCGAGAAGTTTGGCATGCGTACTGCAGCCCTTCTCCCCCTCCCGATTAGGATCCCTCCCCCTAGTGTAAAACCCTTTTTAGCAAACATTGCCCCTGTCCCCCCCCCAGCCCCAACCGCTATGTTTGTAATATCAGAAAATGCTAGAACATTACTTACCTTGCCTCCGCTGCACTGAACTCTCGGCAGCGGCGTCTGTGATTGGCTGCCGCTCAGCCATCACGACGCGACTGCCGGTCCCCCCTCTGCTTGCATTTTCTCGCAAGCAGGGGCCGGCAGCGCGCGGAGGAAAGGGGAGGTATAAAGTCCTGGGCATTTTCTGATATTACAAACATAGCGGTTGGGGCTGGGGGGACAGGGGCAATGTTTGCTAAAAAAAATTTCTGAAGGGTGGACATACCCTTTAAATCTAAAATATAGAGCAGAGGAAGGAACCACGGCAAACGCAGATAATGCTGCCAAACGCTAGTTTTATTTCCTCCAGGACATGTTTCGTGATTAATTTAAATCTGCCATTCTCACACAGAATGCATATATTGCATAAAACAACATAGTATGGTGCTGCAGAGGATGAATAATCAAGTGAACCTGAACTTAGCATGGCTCTGTGCAATTCATTTCTCAATACTGTACCTATCTGAAAGTAATGAGACCTTAAAATTTGAACCATAGATCTTGCTAAAAGCCAGTGGAAGTAGACTTTTTACTATAGGATGAAATCCAGTGGAGGAGACTTCTTACTATGGGATGAAATCCAGTGGGAGGAGACTTCTTACTATGGATGAAATCCAGTGGGAAGACATAAGGTGAGTGAAAGTGTGTACTGGCCTTTAACACTGGACTTTAGTAGTTTGTGTGGAAAAGGACACAAGTTTTAAAGTAAATTAACCCCTTACAGCGCAATTGTATGCATTGTGGCAGTGCCATCCCGTTTATAGCTTTTATTAGCTTTCCTTAAGTATAATGGATTTATTACCTTGTGCTGCACTTACACATTTCATGGCTGTCCGCACCACCAAAGGGAAACTGCACATTTCCATAGCTGCCTTCTTTGAACGCTGCACCAGACCGCTGAAAACTGTGATCTCCCCCTGCTTCCATGAATAACTGCCCTAACCCCCAGTATACAGACTTTTTTTTCTTGGTTTGCCAGGTTACCTCTCTATCTTTACAAAGTGAGTGGAGGAGAATGAGTGTGCGGTTATATGACATTGTGACATCACATGTTCCTCATGATAAAAGATGGCCAAAACTCTCAAGTTTGTTCAGTTTTCAGGATCCGGATCGCGGAAAATTCGAAACTGGAACGAATTTTCAATAATTTTTGTAAGTACGGGGCTATTTTCGATAATTTTCTTAAGTAGCCTCGAACGTTTGAAAATTATCGAAAATACGACGGGAGACCATTTTCGAGTTTTCGGTCGTATTTTCGAAGATTACGAAGTTCAAGGCTATTTTCAAAAATACGAATGAAACTCCAAAATGGTCTCCATCGATTATTTTCGATAATTTTCGAACGTTCGAGGCTTTTTCGAAAAATATCTAATAGCCCTGTACTTTTGTCGAAAATGTCTTCCGAAATCCAGAGATTCAGACAGATCTTTCGGATTCAGAACCGTGGGGTTCTGTGTCGGATCTGGGTTCGCGTCAAACCCGGATCCCATCTCTACTCATGATTGACAGCTCTATCCTCCTATTATGGCAACAACAAGACAGAATGTAACATACAGTACTGTACCAAATCGGGACAGCTGCAGCAATCCAAAGTTAAGCTATCTGGGACAGCAAAATTGTGGCGAGAATCAGGACTGTCCTGGACAATTTGTGACATTTGGGATGTATGCAATTAACTTAGGTGATCACTCTGATAAACCACTAGATGGTAGCACACATGTTGATTAACTTTAACCATTTTTAAAAAAAAGGGAGTACAAATGTAAAGTAACCTATGTTTTTTGCTAGGTCCTGAAATGTGTGTGTGTTTGGTGTGTATATCATCTGGCAAGGCACAGCACTCGGATTCTGCTTTATAAGGTTTATTAGGTCATCTGCATCCCAATGTTATACAACGTTTCGGGGATACTCAGGCCACAATTGAAGACAGATACTGATATTATCCCACATGCAAGCCAATATATAAAGCATAACAGGAAGTGACCCATCCCTATAGTCCCTCCCCTTAATTACCCCACCTTTCAACATTGCCACCCTGAAACCTGCACAAAACAATACACCCCTTTTTTTTCGTTTTATCAATACAGGAAAACAGATATGGTTATCCAAAACAGATACAGATCGAAATCCCTGTTCAATCCATTAGGGTACAAAGAATTCACTTATGCACCCACCAAACCTCTCTTTGGCGTAATCTTAGCGTCCTATCCCCACCCCTCACTGATGGCCTAACATCTCTTGTACCATAAATTAAAGATCATTTTCTGAATGTCCCATTTCCAAATAGTGTTTAGGTACAGGTAGTTTCGGTCTCTCAATCTGATTGATACCTGTGTTGGGAGATTCTGGATTTAATAGGCTGCGTAGTCTCCCCTACTACACATACCCACAGGGCACCACAAACTAGACCACAAACTTGCTGTCACATGTGTAGGTGTATCTCATAGCTCTTACCAGTGATAGGGTGAACAAAGCTCTCACCTTTGTGTACATACCTACACTTGATACAATGGCCACAGGAAAACATACCTTGTTTCCTATTACTCAAAAAATGAGTTGGTTTTACATTTGACTCTGGAAGAGGGATCTCACCACCTGATTCCAATGGTTCTACCCCTACGTATTATATTAAAGGTGCCTATTAAACTCCTCCACCTCAGGGTATATTTCTTTCAACAGACCAATGCTTCGTATGACCTTACATACATGGTCAACCCCTATCCATAATCAGTAACCAATGGTATTCGGGCCTCTTTAGTTCGTTTGGGCATCTTATCCCTCTGTTCTACCTCCTCTCATAGCATCTCCTAGGACTCGCTGGGATATCTCGGTCCCTCAGTTTTTTGTACTTTTCCTGGGTCTGTCTCCTTTGATTATTCGTGACTATCCTGTCAACCCGAGTGAATTGGCTGACAGGTATAGCCCGCTTTACATGTTTAGGGTGATGACTATTATATGTCAATAATTGATTCCTGTCGGTAGGCTTGGAATACAATTCTGTCCAGGTCCCCCCATCCTTGTTATTCTCACATCCAAAAAGCATATGGTTTCCACATCATCGTAAGGGTAATTTAATGGTGGGGTGTATACCATCAAGATATCGTCTATAACCTCCACCAGCCCACACAATGCCCGTGAAGGCCGACAGACGATAGATGAACTCCTCCCAGCCAAGGTGCCTGGCCCCACCCGTGGGTGCTTAACCACACCCACTCATGGGTGCCTAAGCCCCACCCGCTCACAGGTGCTGTCATTTTTCAACTGTCACTTTCAATTGTCATTTCCAACTGTCATTTCCAACTCACTTTCCAACTGTCATTTTCCAACTGTCCACTTTCAACTGTCTTTTTCCAACTGTGACTTCCAACTGTCACTTTCAACTGTCACTTTCAACGTCACTTTCAACTGTCACTTTCAACTGTCATTTTCAATTGTCATTTCCAACTGTCACTTTCAACTGTCATTTTTCCAACTGTCATTTTCCAACTGTCATTTTCTACTGTCATTTTCAACTGTAATTTTCCAACGATCATTTTCCAAATGTCACTTTCAACTGTCATTTTCCTGTAATTTTCCAATGATCATTTTCCAAATGTCATTTCAACTGTCATTTTCCAACGGTCACTTCCAACTGTCATTTTCCAACTGTCATTTCAACTGTCACTTTCAACTGTCACTTTCAACTGTCATTTTCAACTCACTTTCAACTGTCATTTTCCAACTTTCACTTTCCAACTGTCACTTTCTAACTGTCACTTTCCAACTGTCATTTTTCAACTGTCACTTTCAACTGTCATTTTCCAACTGTCACTTTCAACTGTCATTTTCCAACTGTCACTTTCAACTGTCATTTTCCACTGTCATTTTCCAACTGACTGCACTTCCAACAGTCATTTTCCAACAGTCATTTTCCACAGTCATTTTCCAACAGTCATTTTCCAACTGTCATTTTCCAACTGTCACTTTCAACTGTCTTTTTTCCAACTGTGACTTCCAACTGTCTTTTTCCAACTGTCACTTTCAACTTTCTTTTCCAACTGTCACTTCCAACTGTCATTTCCAACTGTCATTTTCCAACTGTCACTTTCAACAGTCATTTTCCAACTGTCATTTTCCAACAGTCATTTTCCAACTATCACTTTCAACTGTCATTTTCAACTTAACTCTCACTTTCAACAGTCATTTTCCAACTCTCACTTTCAACAGTCTTTTCCAACTGTCACTTCAACAGTCATTTTCCAACAGTCATTTTCCAACTATCATTTCAACTGTCACTTTCAACTGTCATTTTACAACTGTCACTTTCCAACTGTCACTTTCTAACTGTCACTTTCCAACTGTCATTTTCAACTCACTTTCAACTCATTTTCAAACTGTCACTTTCAACTGTCCTTTCTAACTGTCACTTTCCAACCTGTCACTGTCATTTTCAACTGTCATTTTTCAACTGTCACTTTCAACTGTCATTTTCAACTGTCACTTTCAACTGTCATTTTCACAACTGTCACTTTCAACTTTCATTTTCCAACTGTCATTTTCCAACTGTCACTTTCAACTGTCTTTTTCCAACTGTCATTTTCAACTGTCTTTCCAACTGTCACTTCCAACTGTCACTTTCAGCTGTCTTTTTCCAACGGTGACTTCCAACTGTCACCTCCAACTGTCATTTTCCAACTGTCATTTTCAACTGTCATTTCCAACTGTCACTTTCAACGGTCATTTTCCAACTGTCACTTTCAACTGTCATTTTCCACTGTCACTTCAACTGTCTTTTCCAACTGTCTTTTCCAACTCACTTTCAACTGTCATTTTCCAACTGTCACTTTCAACTGTCATTTTCCAACTGTCATTTTCCAACTGTCATTTTCAACGTCACTTCCAACTGTTATTTTCCAACTGTCATTTTCCAACTGTCACTTTCAACTGTCTTTTTCCAACTGTGACCTCCAACTGTCATTTTCCAACTGTGACTTCCAACTGTCACTTCCAACTGTCATTTTCAACTGTCATTTTCAAACTATCATTTTCCAACTGTCACTTTCAAATGTCATTTTCCAACTGTCACTTCCAACTGTTATTTTCCACTGTCACTTTCACTGTCATTTTCAACTGTCATTTCAACTGTCATTTTCAACTGTCATTTTCCAACTGTCATTTTCCAACTGTCATTTTCCAACTGTCTTTTCCAACTGTCATTTTCCAACTGTCACTTTCAACTGTCATTTTCCAACTGTCACTTTCAACTGTCATTTTCCAACTGTCATTTTCCAACTGTCATTTTCCAACTGTCATTTTCCAACTGTCATTTTCCAACTGTCATTTTCCAACTGTAATTTCCAACTGTCATTTTCCAACTGTCATTTTCCAACTGTCATTTCCAACTGTCACTTCCAACTGTCATTTTCCAACTGTTACCTTCAACGGTCATTTCCAACTGTCACTTTCAACTGTCATTTTCCAACTGTCACTTTCAACTGTCACTTTCAACTGTCATTTACCAACTTCATATTCCAACTGTCATTTTTCAACTGTCACTTTCAACTGTCATTTTCCAACAGTCATTTTCCAACTGTCATTTTCCAACTGTCACTTTCAACTGTCTTTTTTCCAACTGTGACTTCCAACTGTCTTTCCAACTGTCACTTTCAACTTTCATTTTCCAACTGTCACTTCCAACTGTCATTTTCCAACGTTCATTTTCCAACTGTCACTTTCAACAGTCATTTTCCAACTGTCATTTTCCAACAGTCATTTCCCACACTATCACTTTCAACTGTCATTTTCCAACTCTCACTTTCAACAGTCATTTTCCAACTCTCACTTTCAACATCGTCATTTCCAACTGTCACTTTCACACAGTCATTTTCCCAACATTCATTTCCAACTATCACTTTCAACTGTCACTTTCAACTGTCATTTTACAACTGTCACTTTCCAACTGTCACTTTCTAACTGTCACTTTCCAACTGTCATTTTCAACTCACTTTCAACTCATTTTCAACTGTCACTTTCCAACTGTCACTTTCTAACTGTCACTTTCCAACTGTCATTTTTTCAACTGTCTTTCAACTGTCATTTTTTCAACGGTCACTTTCAACTGTCATTTTCCAACTGTCACTTTCAACTGTCATTTTCAACTGTCACTTTCAACTTTCATTCCCAACTGTCATTTTCCTTCAACTGCCACTTCAACTGTCTTTTTCCAACTGTCATTTTCAACTGTCATTTCCCAACTGTCACTTCCAACTGTCACTTTCAGCTGTCTTTTTCCAACTGTGACTTCCAACTGTCACCTCCAACTGTCATTTTCCAACTGTCATTTTCAACTGTCATTTTCCAACTGTCACTTTCAACTGTCATTTTCCAACTGTCACTTTCAACTGTCATTTTCCAACTGTCACTTTCAACTGTCATTTTCCAACTGTCATTTTCCAACTCACTTTCAACTGTCATTTTCCAACTGTCACTTCAACTGTCATTTTCCACACGTCATTTTCCAACTGTCATTTTCCAACTGTCACTTCCAACTGTTTTTTTCCACCTGTCATTTTCCAACTGTCACTTTCAACTGTCTTTTTCCAACTGTGACTCCAACTGTCATTTTCCAACTGTGACTTCCAACTGTCCTCATCAACGTCATTTTCAACTGTCATTTTCAAACTATCATTTTCCAGGTCACTTTCAATGTCATTCCACTGTCACTTCCAACTGTTTATTTTCCAGCTGTCACTGTCATTTCAACTGTCATTTCAACTGTCATTTTCAAACTGTCATTTTTCCAACTGTCATTTTCCAACTGTCATTTTCCAACTGTCATTTTTCCAACTGTCATTTCCAACTGTCATTTTCCAACTGTCACTTTTAACTGTCATTTTCCAACTGTCACTTTCAACTGTCATTTTCCAACTGTCACTAACAACTGTCATTTTTCCAACTGTCATTTTCCAACTGTCATTTTTCCAACTGTCATTTTCCAACTGTCATTTTCCAACTGTCATTTTTCCAACGGTCCCCATTTTCCAACTGTCACTTTCCACTTTCTTTTTTTCTTTCCAACTGTCACTTCCAACGTGTCATTTTCCAACTGTTCCTTTCAACTGTCATTTCCAACTGTCACTTCATCACTGTCTTTTCCAACTGTCACTTTCCAACTGTCATCTTTTCAACTGTCATTTCCAACTGTCATTTCAACTGTCATTTT
>JAACNH010003487.1:0-28733 GCA_019447015.1 Hymenochirus boettgeri
TTCCCATTAACCCTACATTACCACACAGGAGTTTTATATCCAAAACTGTGACCGTTAACCCTACATTACCAGACAAGAGTTTTATATCCAAAACTGTGACCATTAACCCCTACATTACCACACAGGAGTTTGGGATATAAAACAGTAACCATTAACCCCCTACATTACCAGACAGGAGTTTTACATTCAAAACAGTGACCATTAACCCCTACATTACTACACAGGAGTTTGGGATATAAAACAGTAACCATTAACCCCTACATTACCACACAGGAGATTGATATAAAGCAGTTCCAATTAACCCCTACATTACCACACAGGAGTCTGAGATATAAAACAGTGACCATTAACCCCTACATTACCACACAGGAGATTGAGATATAAAACAGTTACCATTAACCCCTACATTACCACACAGGAGTTTGAGATATAAAACAGTGACCATTAACCCCTATATTACCAGACAGAAGTTTGAGATCCAAAACAGATACCATTAACCCTACATTACAATAAAGGAGTTTTAGATCCAAAACTGTCACTATTAACCCCTACATTACCACACAGGAGTTCGAGATATAAAACAGTGACCATTAACCCTACATTACCACACAGGAGTTTTACATTCAAAACAGTAACCATTAACCCCTACATTACCAGACAGGAGTTTTAGATTCAAAACAGTTCCTATTAACCCTACATTACCACACAGGGATTTTAGGACACTATCCATGTACCTAATATACACGCAATTAGGGATAGGGTGATGAAAACGGGGGACCACTGTCCAGGTACTAATATACCTATAAAGGGATCGGGTGAAAACACGGGGACACTATCACGGTACCTAATATACACTATCAATTCGGGATAGGGTGAAATGAACACGGGGCACTATCAGGTGCCTAATATCACTATACAATAGGGATAGGGTGATGAAAACACGGGAGACAAATCCAGGTACCTAATATATATAATCAAAGGGTAGCGGTGATGTGAAACACGGGGACATGTCCAGGTAACCTAATATTAACTATCAATAGGGAATAGGGTGAAACACGGGGAGGGGACATGGTCCAGGTACCTAATATACACTATCAATCGGGATAGGGTGAACACGGGGGACACTATACCTGGTACCTAATAATACTATCAATAGGGCTAGGGTGAAACACGGGGACCCTGTCCAGGTACCTAATATATACTATCAATGGGATAGGGTTGATGAAACACGGGGACATAGCCCAGGTACCTAATCTACACTATCAATAGGCGATAAGGTGAAACCACGGGGACACTATCCAGGTACCTAATATCACTATCCAATGGGATAGGGTGGAAACACGGGGGACACTGTCCAGGTACTAAGTATACCCCTATCAATAGGGATAGGGTGAAACACGGGTGACACTGTTCCAGGTTACCTAATATACACTATCAATAGGGATAGGGTGAAACACGGGGACACTGTCCACGGTACCTAATATACATATCAATTAGGATAGGGTGAACACGGGGGGGACACTGTCCAGTTACCTAATAGACACTATCAATAGGATAGGTGATTGAAACACGGGTGGGGGAGGGACACTGTTCCAGGTAACCTAATATACATATCAAGAGGGATAGGGTGAAAAACGGGGACACTGTCCAGGTACCTAATATACACTATCCATAGGATACGGTTGTGAAACACGGGGACCACTGTCCAGGGACCTAATATACGTTATAAATAGGGATAGGGTGACGAACGGGATACTGTCCAGGTACCTAAATACATATCAATAGGGATAGGGTGAAACACGGGGGACACTATCCAGCGTACCTAATATTATACTATTGCTCAATAGGGATAGGGTTTGATGACACACGGGGGACTACTGTCCAGTACCTAATATACACTATCAATAGGGATAGGGTGTGATTGGGAAACACGGGGGGACGGACACTACAGGTACCTAATATACACTCTCAATAGGGATAGGGTGAAAAAACACGGGGACACTATCCCGGTACCTAATTACACTATCAATAGGGATAGGGGGATTGAAACACGGGGACACTATCCAGGTACCTTAATAACACTATCAATAGGGCTAGGGTGAACCACGGGACACTGTCCAGGGACCTAATATCCACTACAATTAGGGATAGTGGTGATGAAACACAGGCACTATCAGGTACCTAATATATACTCCAATAGGGATAGGGTGAAAACACGGCCGGAGGACACTATCCAGGTCCCCTAATATATACTATCAATAGGGATGTAGGGTGTTGAAAACGGGGACATGTCCAGGGTACCTAATAGTACAATATCAGAGGGATAGGGTAGGGTGAAAACACGGGGACCACTATCCAGGTAAAACTAATATACATATCAATGGGATAGGGTGAAAAACACGGGGAACATATCAGGGGTACATAATCTACGACTATCAATAGGGTGGGGTGATGAAACACGGGACACTATCCAGGTACCTACTATACACTACAAAGGGAATAGGGTTGAAACAGGGGTCACTGCCCAGGTACCTAATATACACTATCAATAGGGATAAGGTGTGAAACACGGGGACACTATCCAGGTACCTAATTATCACTCTCAATAGGGATAGGGTGAAACACGGGACAATGCCCAGGTACATAATTATTACACTATTCAATAGGGGATAGGGTGTGTTGAAACACGGGGGACCACTATCCAGGGTTACCTAATTACACTATCAAAGGATAGGGTGAAACACGGGGACACTGTCCAGGTACCTAATATACACGAGCAATAGGATAGGGTGTGAAAAACACGGGGCAACGGCCAGGTACCTAAGATATCTATCAATAGGGATAGGGTGAAACACGGGGAACATGTCCAGGTACCTATATATACATCAATAGGGATAGGGTGTGAAACACGGGGACACTGTCCAGGGACCATAATATATACACAATAAGGGATTAGGGTGATGAAAATGGGGACACTATCCAGGTACCTGAATATACAATATCAATAGGGGTAGGGTGTGATGAAAACACAAGGGACACTATCCAGGTACCCTAAGATTACTATCAATAGGGATAGGGTTGAAACCCGGGGACCTATTCCAGTACATAATATACTCTATCAATAGGGATAGGGTTGAATTGTAACACGGGGACCACTATCCAGGTACTAATATACACTTATCAATAGGGATGGGTGTGAAAAACACGGGGACACTGTCCAGGTACCTAATATACATATCATAGAAGGGATAGGGTGAAATGAACACGCGGGGACCACTGTCCAGGGTACCTAATATACACTATCAATAGGGATTAGGGTGAAACCCGGGGGACACTTATCCAAGGTACCTAATATATACTATCAAGAGGGATAGGGTGAAACACAGGGGACACTGTCCCGGTACCTATATACATATCAATAGGGATAGGGTGTGAAACACGGGGACACTGATCAGGTGTTTTACCTAAATATACATATCATAGGGATAGGGTGAACACGGGGAATGTCCAGGTACCTTAATACCTATCAATAGGGATAGAGGTGAGATGCTGAAACCTGGGGGACCACTTTCAGGTTACCTAATAACACTATCAATAGGGATAGGGTGAAACACGGGACACTGTCCAGGTACCTAATATATACTATCAATAGGGAATAGGTGAACACGGGGAACACTATCCAGGTACCTAATATACCACTCATCAATAGGGATTAGGGTGAACACGGTGGAACTATCAGGTACCTAATATATCCTATCAATAGGGAATGGGGTGAAACACAGGAACTGTCCGGTACATACTATTACTTCAATAGGGAGGTAGGGGGAAAAACGGGGGACACTACCAGGTACCCTAATATATACTATCATGGGATAGGGTGAAAACACGGGACACTATCCGTTCCCTAAGAGACATTGAAGGGTGTGGTTGGTTTGGAGTTGGCTTGCACACACAGGTGAACTTCTTTCAGTTATCCCAGTTTCCTGCAGGGAACTGGGCGCAGTTTTCAGCAAACATGCCTGGAGATACAGCGGCAGCTGTCCCAGGATGAGAGCAGTCTGGCCCCCTGCCCTTCACAGTGCTGGAAAAGCACTTCAGCCTGGGGATGTGGTTTTGCGGAAGGCCTTGTGGGGGCCTGCGGCGTTTAATAAGGCCATCCAGGCAGAGGGCCACTGATGAGGATGAAAACCAATGTAAGAGAAATGAAGGAAATGGCTCCAATAAGACAGGTATCGAGCTCTGAATTGCCAGGGTTGAAGATGGAGGAGAAGGAGGAACTGCAGGTTGGAATTGGGCCCATGCGGGAGGCCTTTGCCAACCAGGAGCGGTTTGAGAGGCAGCGGGCTCTGAGAGAGGGAAAGGTGGGTGATGGCACACGCACATCCATGGCAGAAAAGAAATGGAGGAACGTTGGGATACTTACCCAGACACGGCTTCAGCAGCATTGGCAACACCAGGACAGGCAGAGGTAGGGACGTGGGAGGAAAGTGTGTCTGGGGATGAGTCGGCCACTGCTGGTCTCTTGAAAGAGATTAGGGTGCTGAGTCACCCGGATCCAAGAACAAAATCTATTTACGCCACGAGGATGCCGCTGGTGATGAGGAATCCCTGGACCGGGAGGAGTAAAAGAAAGCCGAAAGCAGCAAAGTATCGTTAAATATGTTTATTGTTTAACAAACTCTGTGCACTGGACTTGTCTGTCCTCCGTCCGCTGTCATCTCATGTGAAGCCACGCCCGTCTACATCGCCCTGAAAGGCGCGCCACCTGCCGTCACTATCCGGTATTCACACGCAGCTTAAAGTGGAAGCCTGGTGTTATGGGAAATGCAGGTTTCTGGGGTGCCTACAACTGTGAAAAGGAGAATCCAGTGCCTGCCCTGTAAAAGCTATACTACATTGTGAAGATGCCATGGAGAGGAGGGTCTAGCCAATCGGTTAGTAGTAAAATCCTGCCGATGTTCCAAAGGCTTGTGTCTGCCTTACCCCTATCCCCCGAGTGTCTGCCGATTTGTCAGCCGGTAAATAAAATCTCCTTCTGTTATTTCCCCAGTGTGTGTGTCTGCCCCTCCCTGTCTGTCTTGTACTGTGCCAGACCCTGCCATGTCTGCTCCTGTATCCGGAAGTGTTTGTGTCCCTTATGAAGTATTTATACTCAAACGCATTCAGTACCCAATAGCCTACTGGTACCAACTATGCCTGCTGTGCCCGATGTACCTACGTGCCCCTGCTTGGCTGATGCCGACTGTGCCCACTATGCTGATGGTACGCTATGTCCCCTGTAACTTTGCTATGCCAAATAGTGCCTGCTCTAGGTGGCTGTTACCTACTGAGCCCTCTGTACTTGCTATGCCAACTGGGCCCACTGTAACCTACTGTGAAGTGGGCGTCAAGTTCTCTCATCCTTCTGTATCTCCTATTCCTCCCTCTCTGCTTCTTCCAACGCTACTATCTCTCCTGTTCTTCACTCCCATCCTCCTGCTTTCCACTTCGTCTCTACTGCCCCTGACCTCTTCTATCCTGTCTCTCCCCCTGCTACTCGCTCTTTCTATTCAAAAACTGCTCCTGTTTCTGCTATTCCTGCCATCGTCTGCCCAGTCTTTGCAGTTCTGGCTCCCCCTGTTACTTCGCTCCTGTCCCTCCTGTCTGCAGCACAAAGAACACATCTTATGTCAGCAATGGCAAGTATAGATCTGTACTGGCCAGTGCAGACACCTATTCCAGGGCCCAAGGCGGAGGAGGAATGTTTTATTTTTGAAATGGTCCAGGGAGGGGAAGTTCCTCCGGGATGTTATTATACAGAAATGTTTGGACTGGGATTTTCTGGCGTCTACACTGTTTTGCTCTCAGATCTGGGTTTAACCCGCTGGAAACCCCTGGGAGTTGTATTTAATTTTTGTCAGACCACAGGGTTGGAACCGTTTTCTTTGAGATCGATGCGAGAGCAAAAGACATCATTGGAAAGGACTGTTAAGAATTGTTGCCAGTCTCTAGGCCAGGTTTTATTGAAAGGACGTATAAAAGTTTTCAATGAATCTATCCCAGGCCTACTGACATTTAGACCGGCTCAGGTAGGTATGTATTAATTAAAAGGAGAATTGAAAAGAATCGGACTCTAATGGCATCTGGAATGGTGGGTGTGAGGCTCGGTTGTAAACTCAATGTAATAGCGATGTTACCCAACCACCTGCCCGAACTCTGCCACATTTGATTAGAGGAGCGAATCATGTTGTTTTATTAGGGAAAGACCAGGACACCCAAAGTGTGGCGGTTTGGCTCTAACCAGACCTTGAGCAAGTTTTGTGCAGATAAGATCAAGTGCGCCTTGTGGTCTGGCCTTTGGCAATACTGCTAAAGGACGTCCAAACAGCATATGCTGCACCTTGGGGAGACTCAGTGGGTCATGCTTACGTAGCTGTCCATGGTATGACCTGGCATCGGATAGAAAAGAGAGTCGAGAGGCAGTGTGTATGGTGGAGGTTCCTCCATCCCCCCTAAATTAGTAGGCCCCTTCCTGTTCATGGAGTCCTGCTCCATATGTCCGTTTCGTCCTGCCCCCTGCCGACTGCAGCCACGACCTAGTAGCTAGAACCCAACTTCAGTCCCTGACCCTGCACACGCAACGTTAGCCTAGAACCAAGCTTCAGTCCTGCCCCAGCACCCACCAGTAGAAGACCCAAACTTCAGTGCACTGGTCTGCCCAGGAACCCACTAGTGCTAGAGCCCAAGTTCGTACAAGTCCAGAAATATGCTTCTAAGGCTTCCAGTAAAAGCCTGGCACGCATCCTTCCCGTCCTCTTTACCCTGTGAGGATGGCCCATGCCCCTTGTTGGAGGACCCGAGGGTGGAAGTTGTTAAAAAAAAAGGAAGGACTACATTGGGTGTCCCGATGGGAACTTCTCACAGTCACCTGAACCATCCAAGGCAAAATTGTCATTAGAGTCAGTAGTAGTCCCTTGGCCAACTCGATTGTAGTCCTTGATGAGTTGTACGGAAGCAGGCAGAAAGAATTATTGCACGGATGACATACGGGTCTGAGAGAGATAAACTCCACGGGAAGACTTCAGTCAAGCCATCCCATCGTTGATTCTGAAAGACTCTGATTTAGTAGAAATAGTGGTTAGAAAGAGATCTGAACCTTCCGTTCTGCTTTCCGCCAGAGGGAGAGGTCTGATGATGTAGTAAGGAGATGGTTAAGCGTGGGTAATAGTGGAAAGACTCCCATGAATTTCCTTACCCTGGTAAAGGCTGTGCCCCCTCACCAATGACTCGTTGTGAACCATTAATGTGCCACTGAATCCGTTGAGAGCGCGTTAGAATGGCTTTCTTTTTGCTATGACCACACAGTGTGAAGCAGATGTTGTTTTTTTGCAAGAGACCGATTGACAAGCTGGCCATCATTCTAACTGGCAAAAAAGGAGTGGACTTGGTGCCCTTCCTTTTGGTCTCTTGCAGCCGAGCCAAGACGGTGGAGTGGCTGTCCTTTTTTAAGACAATCAGGGTACCGGTTCAAACGGGTAATGATGAGCCTGAATGGGACGATTTGTATGGTCTTAGAGTCTTGCTGAAGGGCTCCCCTCTCCGTTTGATAAATAATCTATGGTCTCGAACTATGTGGGGGAGGAAAGGAGTTATTTAGCAAGATTAAGCCCTTTCTTTTTACTGCCACGCCATGTGTTCGGTGGGGATTTAAACACCGTCACCAGGTCAATGGACAGGATAGGTCGGCTAGGCATTAGATGTCCTGATGTTTTTTTCTTAATAGCATAGTTTAAGGCGGGTCTGGTGATGGTGCACTTCGCTACTCCCCAGACCTCACGAGGTTCACTTTTTATCAAGTGTAGCCGTAGCATAGGATAGATAGGTTTTTTGTTAAAGAGAGTTCTATTTCCTCTCCTTAGAGGTGAGGCCAGTAGAATTCTCTGATCACTGATGGTTAATTATGGTTTTAAAATGTTCCGCAGGCCCCCCGAAAGTAGGGCGTTCTGGCGCCTTATGCGGCTCTCGTGAGGAGGATTATAAAACAATCTTTTTTGGCTTCTTTCAGGACAGAATCCCTAAGGCTGTCTTTCACGCAGTAGGTGGCGTGGGTGGGAGATAGACCAGAACGAGGAACCGCACGCTCTATTCGAGGCCTAGCTGCAGAATTCGGGTGATAAGTCCTTGGCCTATCAAGGGCCTTAACGAAAACTGACAGATGGTGTCACTATGTGGTTGATCATCGGGGAGATTGCTAGAGTCAAGTCTCTCATGAAAGATTTTCAGGCAGAATCGGCGGCTTCCTTGTCTTTTGAAGGTGATTATGGGCCCCCCGGTCACCCGACTCCCTACAGAATGCAAGAGATCAGTTGCCTGTAAGCTAAGTTGTGGCTTGCAGAACAAGACGGTGCCCTAGAGACTATCCTCGGGTATCCTGTCAGTGTTGTTAATGACTTTTATTACTGATCTCAAGTTAGGAGAGAATGAGCTCCGGAGACACAAACGGAACACCCCCCAGGATGTCAAGTTTTTGGAGCAGACTCCTGTCCGGATGACAGAATGTTTCCCTGGGAGATTTGATTGGAGGAGAGTCAACTGGTGGAGGCGTGTGAGGGGCAGCAAATAGAAGGTCTTGCCTAGTATCGAAATCCCCTGGGCAGATGTGGGTCTCACGGCGGAAGTTCTAAAAGGCTCTTTGGTGATGTCCTGGCCCCCAGCCTTGTGGAGGTGTTTTCAGACTCCCTTCGTAAGGTCCTCCTTCCTCTCCATGAGGTGTTCTGCTTTGATCTGGTTGTCAAAAGGTATTAGATCCTTCCAGGATGAGAACTGGCGCCCCATCCCTTACCCCAATGACCGATGAGAAAGATTCTGAGCAAAGGTTTTTGGTTAACCGCCTGTGTGTGGTGGTGGCACATTGGTGATTTCCTCCTCGCAACACTGTACGGTGAAGGGTAGAACACCTTCTCTTCTGTATTGGGAGGTCCGGGAGGCTCTGATGGTGCAGAGACTTGCGAATGGGAGTGAAAGTACCTCTACTGTCATTGGATCAATCAAAGGCTTTTGATATAGTGGATCATAAGTACTTATGGGTGTTCTTGGCAGAACTGGTGTTCCGGGGAATTCCTTATTAATTGGCTCAGAGGTTTTGTATGGCCAGGGCAGGTTATCCTTCGCTTGTGAATGGCTGTTGGGGAGACCTTTCTGGGGTTGAATCAGAGTCAGGCAGGGGTGTCCCCTGAGTCCTCGCTTATGTTTTTGCCATAGATCTTTACTTTTATTGGAGGCTTGATGGTAGATGTTGGCAGGGGTTCCCTGGCTCCTGGCAAAAGGCCGAGGGTCACGCAATACGGGGCGGAATATGTCACTCTTGGGTTTCATAGCCAGGCTGGGCCCTTGCGGAATGCTGAGTTGTGCAAAGTTATTCTGAAGCCTCTGATCCCTGATCAACAGTGAGCAAATGTAAGGCTTTTCTGGATGGGAGGAGGAAGGCACTTTAGCCTTTGTCCTACCCAGAAACTTCACCGATAACCCTAACCTAAAATCAAGGTTCTAGGGAATCAAATTCGGCCAGGCGATTTGCCGAGCTAAATTGGGGGATAAGTTGGATATCGCTCTCCAGGTGGGGTAGTGGAAGGGGAGATCCTTCACTCTAAAGGAAAGTGTTTCACTGATGATCAAAACCTGTTTGATCCTATTTTCTGTATGTCAGCACAGTGTGCCTGTTGCAGCGGGAAAATTCTATACAACGATCAATGGGTCATTTTTCCAGAGGCTCTGGGAAATAGATTTATCTCATCAAAGGAATGTCACCTACTCTACGAAGGGAGGAGGGTGGGTTGGATATGTTCAACCCATGTTTTCTTCTCTTCGAATTACTTTTTATTTAAGTATAACTTCTCAATTCCTCCTTTCTGGAAAGCCTCCTTCTGTGGGTAAACATCGTTCAGGAACATGGGTTCGCACCTTTTTCTTGGGGACTGGATAATGGCGCTTAGTCACAGAGCATGCGGTTAGTTTCTCATGGGCCTCTCCCCCTTACGTGATAGGTGCCCATGAAGTGATGAGAAAGTGGAGCATGGGGGTGGAGGAAATTAAGTCCTCACCTAGAGTGAGGTGCATCGAGGTGGAGCAGATCTGGTCCCTCTTTACTTACCATGATCACGTGCTTTAAGCAGATTGCCACAGACATATTTTATAGAATAGAGGCTTCTCCTAGCCTTAGTAATTCCCGTGGTCCCCCCAAAGTTTAGGGCATGTCTGGCGTTCCTTTCACGGAGGAACTACTACGTAAAGGGTAATTTGAAGAAAATATAGAAACAATGATGATCGTGTTTGTCCCAGAGAGGATGCAGGGGTCTTGAGGAACCGTGGGACACAATTCTTGCTTCGTATGTCCCTTCAATGTAGAGGTTACAAATACGGTGTCCGGAGCTTATTATACCCTGCCTTTCGGTTTTGTCTTCAGGGTGGGTATACGGTGCCCTCGAACAAATAGAGGGCGTGAGTTGAGCACTTTTTCTTAGTTACTGAGTGGCTAGGTATTACACTTGGATTGCGCGGTGTCATAAGTCTCAATTAGGCAGTAAAGTCCTTCCCCTGTGAGGTGGTGGTTTCGGCCATCTTGAGGAACTGTGGAAAATTAAAGGTTCTTGAGAGACAGAGAAGTGAAGGGACGGATGTGGCTTCTCTTTTGAGGGGCCTGTATCTTTGAGCCTCCCTTGAGGAACTGTTGATGTCTCCTGGTTATGGGTTCCGCTGTCAAACACTTCCCTTTTGTTTGGCCCGTATGACATGTTGATATTTTCAAAAAGGCTCATACTGTTTTAGTGAGTAGCTTACCGTTAGCCCTAGTGCTGTGTCTTAATTAGGTAATCTATTAACTGCTGAATTACTATAGGTATATGGCGAACCAGTCATTTACAATGAAATTGTTATTTCGTAGTCATGTTGTGTGCTGGAATCGAGTGGGTAAACCCTCAAGCCCTTTATCTTTTTAGACTTGTGCGCTTTTCATCTCTTCTATCAGGAATGGTCGTATGAAATCTACGAAATTTTGGTAGTAATACAGTGCTTTAATGGAAAGTTGGCTATTGGGTCTGAATCAGAGCGGAAAGTATGTTTTAAAGTTTTTTGTTTTTTCTTTGACTGTGGAAGACAAGGGGTTATAGGAGACCCCGCAACTTCACTTTACTGTTAGTGTGGAGGAAGACGGCGTGAATATGTTTCCTCGTGAGGAATAGGGTGTCTTGCATGACGTTGATTAAAGGGATGGGAGGAATGACTGTTGTTGGGGGGACGTTGGGACGGGATAAGACAGAACTGGAAATTAGGAGGTCACGTGGATGGAGAAACGTTGGGGCGGGCCCGCCAATTGTTATGCTTCCGGAGTTGTTAAAGATGGAAGGGAATCGGGACGAAGCTAATAGGAGACGGGTGGGGGAGGGGGAAGGCGGGACGAAGGGCAATGAGCACGGCAAGGGTGAGGGAACACGGGGACCTGTCCAGGTACCTAATATACACTATCAATAGGGATACGGGTAAAACACGCACGGGGACATGTCCCAGTACCTAATATACGCTATATAGGATAGGTGAGTGGATGAAACACGGGGATACGTGTCCCAGGTACCGAATATACACTATCAAATAGGGCTAGGGTGAAACACGGGAACCACTACCAGGTACCTAATTATACTCATCATAGGGATAGGGTGAAACCACGGGACACGTGTCCAGGTACCTTATAACACATCAATAGGGGAAGGGTGAACACGGGGACACTATCCATGGTGGTACACTATATACACTATCAATAGGGATAGTGGAAAAACACGGGGTACACACTATCCAGTGTACCTACTATACACTATCAATAGGATAGGGTAAAAACGGGCTGGGACACTATCCAGGTACCTAATATAACACTATCAATAGGATATGGGTGAAAACACGGGGACCACTGTCCAGAGGTACCTAATATACACATCATAGGGAGGGTGAAAGTGTGAAACACAGGGACCTATCCAGGTCCTAATATATACATACAAGATGGGATCGGGTTGAAACCGGTGGACACTATCCGGTCCCTAATACTATATATCAATAGGGATCGGGTGAGAAAACGGTGGGACATACTGTCCAGGTACCTATATCATATCAATAGGCGGGATAGTGAAACACGGGCCAACAGTACCAATCACTATCCTTTGATAGGTGACCGAATATCAGTCTATATCCATCATAGGGATAGGGTGGAAACACGGGGGACCTATCCAGGTACCTAATATAACTACAGGATAGGTGAAGCACATCGGGACTATTATGGGAAGGGTGATGAAACACAGGGGTCCTGCCCAGGTACCTAATATACACTTCAATAGCGGATAAGGTGACACGGGGACACTATGCCAGGTACCTAATATACCTATCAATAGGGATAGGGGTAAACACGGGACACTGCCCAGGCGTCCTAATTAACATATCAATAGGGATAGGGTGAAACACGGGACACTATCAGGTTACCTTAATATACACTATCAATAGGGATAGGTGTGAAACACGGGACAAGTCCAGGTACCTAATACACTATCATACTGGATAGGTGATGCAAACCGGGGACCACGGCCAGTACCTAATTACACTATCAATAGGGATAGGGTAGAAACCGGGGACACTATCCAGGTACATAATATACTCATATCAATAGGGATAGGTAAACACGTGGGACACTATCCGGTACTAATTACACTATCAATACGGTGATTGGGTGAACAACACGGGGAACACTGTCCAGGGTACCTAATACACATCAATAGGGAGAGGGTGTGAAACACGGGACAATGTCCAGGTACCTAATTATACACCTATCAATAGGGATGTGGTGTGAAACACGGGGACACTGTCCAGGTAACCTAATATACACTATCAATAGGGATAGGGTTGAAACACGGGGACACTTTCCAGGTACCTATATACACTAGCAATGGGATAGGTGGGAAACACGGGGACACTGGTCCCAGGTCACCTATATATACTATCAATAGGGATAGGTGGAGATTGAAACACGGGGACCGATCAGGTACCTAAATATACCTATCAATAGGGATAGGGTGAACACACGGGGACACTATCAGGTACCTAATAGTACACCTATCAATGAGGGTAAGGGTGAAACACGGGACACTATCCAGGTGGCCTAATACTACACTATCAATAGGTGATGGGTGGGAAACACGGGACCTATCCAGGTACCTTAATATACCATATCATAGGGATAGGTGAAACACAGGTGACACTAACAGTAACTAAATTACTATCATAGGGATGGGTGAAACACGGGGACATATCCAGTTCTCCTAATAGACATTTGAAGGGTGTGGTGTTTGTTTTGGAGTTGCTTGCACCACAAGTGAACATTCTTCAGTTATCACCAGTTCCTGCAGGTGAACTGGTGCTGCATTTTTCATGCAAAACATGCCCTGGAGATCCAGGGCCAGCTGTCCCAGGATGAGAGGCGTTGGCCCCTCCCTTCCAGCTGCTGGAAAACTCACTTCAGCCGGGGATGCTGGTTGTTGCTGAGGCCTTAGACATTGTGGGCCTGCGCGAGTTTTACAAGGCATACCATGGCAGAGGAGCCACTGCTGAGGATGAAAATCAATGTAAAGAGATGAATGGAAATTGTGGGCTCCCAATAAGCACCCGGTATCGAGCTCTGATTGCCAGGTTGGAATGATGGAGGGAGAAGAAAAAAGGGAGGGGACTGAGGTTGGAATTGGGGCCCATGCGGGAGGGCCTTTGCCAACCAGGGAGCGGTTTGAGATGGCAGCGGGCTGAGAGAGGGAAGGGTGGTTGATGGCACACGCACATCCATGGCAGAAATGAACGTTTGGAGATACTCCAGACAACGGCTTCAGCACATTGGTAACACAGCCAGGCAGACGTATAGAGAGGTGGGGAAGGTGGTCGGGATGAGTCGGGCCCGCTGCATGGGTCTCTTGAAATAGATTAGGGTGCTGGAGTCACCCCGTGATCCAAGAACAAATCTCATTTAAAATCCACTGAGGATGCCGCTGGGTGATGAGAATCCCTGACCGTGAGGAGTAAAAGAAAGCCGAACCGCCAAGTATCTGTTAATATGTTTATTGTTTTAACAAACTCTGTGCAGACTTGTCTGTCCGTCCGTCCGCTGTCTCTCATTGTAAGACCCACCCGTCTACGCGCCCTAAAGGCGCGCCCCTGCCGTCACTTCCGGTTATTCAAAACGCAGCTTCAGGAAGACCTGGGTTATGGGAAATCAGTTTTTGGGGTGCACACTGTGGAAAGGAGATCATGCCTGCCTGTAAAAGTAATACTTACTGTGAAGATGCCATGGGATGGAGGTCTACCAATCGTAGTGAGAAAGTCCAGCCCGTCTACCAAAGGTCTTGTGTCTTGCCTTACCCCTATCCCCCGAGTGTCTGCCGATTTGTCCAAAGCCGGTAATATACATCTCCTTCTGTTATTCTTCCCCGTGTGTGTGTCTCCCTGCCCTGTCTGTTCTCTGTCTGTGCCGAGACCCTGCAGTCTGCTCCTGTATCCGGGAATGTTGTTGTTCCTTAATGAAGTTATTTATACTACAGATTCAGTCCCAATATGCCTACTGTACCACTTAGCTCTGTGCCCGATTATACCTACGTGTGCCCTCTGTACTTGCTGGATGGCCGACTGTGCCCACTATGGCTGACTGTACTATCTGTGCCCCCGTACTTGCTATGCCAAATGTGCCTGCTTATGGTTGGCTGTACACTACTGTGCAACTCTGTTATGGCTTCATGGCCAACTGGTGCCATGTGCACGTACCGATTGTGAAGTGTGCGGTCAAGTATCTCTCCAATTCTTCTGGTCTTCCTATTTCTCTCAAACCCTCTTGCTCTCCCAACGCTACCCTCTCTCTCTCGTTCTTACATCCCTCCTGCTTTTCCACTTCTGTCCTCTACTGCCCCTACCTCTTCTATCCCTGTCCTCCCCCTGCTTGCCTCGCCTCTTTATTCAAACATGCCTCCTGTTTTGGCTTTCCTGCCTCTTTGCCCCCGTCTTTCATGTTCTTGCTCCCCTGGTTTACTTTGACTTCTGCTCCTTCCTCTCCTGCTTGCAGCACACAAGACAATCTTAATGCAGCACATGGCAAGTGGAAGATCTGTAAGGTCCAGTGGCAGACCCTATGCCATGGCCCAGGTCGGAGGAAGGTTCGATTATTTTGAAATGGTTTCCCCAAGGGAGGGAGTTCCTTCCAGGGATTGATGTATTATACAGAAACTGTTGGACTGGGATTTTCTGCTTCGGACCTGTTTGCCTTCTATTGTTTAAAAACCCCGGGGGGATTTATTTTAAGTTTTGTCATACCACAAGGGTTGGACTTTTTCTTTGAGGAATGCGATGAGAGACAAAGACATTGGAAAGACGGAAGAATTGTTTTTTCCAGTCTCTAGGTCCAGGGTTTATTAAAGTGACTATTAAGTTTCAATGAATCTATCCCAGCTTACTGACCTTAGAACGGCTTAGGAGGTATGGATTAATTAAAGGAGATAAACTTGAAAGAATCTGACCTAATGGCATGGATGGGGGGGTGTGAGGCTCTGGTTACATCATATGTAATTAGTAAGTTTAACCCAAACACGTCCCGAACTCTGCCTGTTGGAATGAGCGAATCATGTGTTTTTATGCGCGACAGCCCAGGCAGTGTTGGGTGTTTGGCTCTACCAGACACTTGAGCAGTTTTTGCGATGATAAGATCACAGTGAGCCTTGTGTCTGGCTTGGCCATTGCTAGGACTGTCCAAACAGCATTATGCTGCAACCTGTGTGTAGACTCGGGTCATGCTTCCAGTAGCTGTTCCTGTATCCTGCAGCGATAGAAAGAGAGTTCGAGGGCAGTTTGGTGGTGAGGGTTCCTCCATCCCCCACCCTAATTAGTAAGGCCCCTTCCGTGTCTCAGTGTTCTGCTCCAGGTCGTTTCAGTCCTGCCCTCCCCGCCCCGCAGTAGCTAGACCCCAAATTTCAGTCCCTACCCTGCCCCTCAAGTTGCTACGAAACCAGCTGTCGACCCTGCCCCAGCCCCACCAAGTCGGAAGAACCCAAACTTCAGTCACGTGTCTGCCCCCAGGCCCCAATAGTAGCTGAGCCCAGTTTCCTGTACCAAGTCCAGAAATCGGCTTCTAATGGCTTCCATAAGAAGCCTGGCAAGCATCCTTACCCCTCCTCTTCCCTGTGAGGGATTGCCCATGCCCTGTGTTGGAGGACCCAGAGGGTGGATAAGTTGGTTAAAAAAAAAGGGAAGGACTAATGTGGGTTGTACCTAGGAGGACTTCTCAAGTCCCTGGACGCATACAAGCTAAGAATTGTATTAGAGTCGAGTAGTCTCCCCTTGGCCAACTCGTTCTTTAGTCCTGATGAGTGTTCGGACAGGGCGACGAAATTTTATTGCCGAGATAACGGCGTCTTGAGAGGAACTCTCACGGGAAGTGTCAGATCAGCCGTCCCAATCTGTCTGATCGAAGACTCTGATTTAGTAAAATAGGGTTTAGTAAGAGGCGAGACCTTCCTTCTGCGTTCTTTCCTCCAAGAGGGAAGGGTCTGATGATGAGGGGGAGAGGAGGGTTTATAAGCGTGGTAAGTGAAAACTTCCCATTTTTCCAGTACCCTGGAACGGCTGTCTGCCCCCTCCAATTCGTTGTGCAACCATTAATGTGTCCGCTTGAAGGTCCGTGGAGAGGCGCGTAGAATGGCTTATTTTTTGCTCTGCACAAATGTAAGCAGATGTTTGTTTTTCAAGAGACCTGGCTTGACAAGCTGGCCATTTCTCTGGCAAAAAGGAGAAGTGGAACTTGTTGCGCCCTTCCTTGGTCTCTTGCAGCCGAGCCTCGCGGTGGAGTGCTGTCCTTCTTTAAGACAGATAGAGGTACGTCAACGGGGTAATGAGCTTGAGATGGGACGTGTATGTCTTAGACGTTCTTGCTGAAGGCTCCCCTCTCCGTTTGATAAATATTTGGTCCTCAAAACTATGTGGCGGAAGGAAGGAGAGGGAGGTTAGTTTAGCAGATTAAGCCCCCTTTCTTTTACTGCCCAGCCAGTGGTGTTTCGGTGGGGATTTTAACAACCGTCACCAGGTCAATGTGAGGAGGCGGGGCTAGGCAATTAGATCCCTGATAGTTTTTTCTTAATAGCATAAGTTAGAGAGGCGGTGGTCTGGTGGATGTGCCGGTTCGCTACTCCCAGACCTACGTGGGTTATCTTTTATCAAGGTAGCCGTTTAGATATAGGAATAGATAGGTGTTTTTTGTTAAAGGAGATTTATTTCCTCTCCTTTAGAGGTTAGGCCAGTAAATTTCTCTGATCACTGATCGGTATTATGTTCTTTAATAAATGTTCCGCAGGGCCCCCCCGAAAGTAGGGGCTTCTGGCCGCCTTAATGCGGATCTCTTGAGGAGGAATGTATAAAACAATTCTTTTTTGGCTTTCTTTCAGGACCAAATCCCTCAAGGATGTCTGTCACAGTAAGGTGAGGTGGGAGATGACCAAGAAGAGGACCGCACGGCTCTTTCGAGGCCTAGGATGCAGAAGATCGGTTGATAAGTACCTTGCCTCATCAAGGCCTTTAGAGGAAACTTTGACAGAGGTGGTGTCCATTGTGGGATCATGGGACGATTGCTAGAGTCAAGTTCTCATGTAGAGATTTCAGTATGATCGGTGGCCTTCCTTGTCTTTTGAGAGGGATTATGGGCCCCAACGCTCACCCGATCTACCAGAATTGCAAGGAATCAGTTGCCTGTAAGCTAATTTTGTGCTGTGCAGAGACAAGGACGGTGACCCTAGAAGACTAGTCCCTCAGAGTATCCTTCAGTTCGTTGTTAATGACTTTTATACGATCTCTAGAGAGAATGAGCTCAGCCGGAACCAGATGTCAAAGTTTTTTGGCAGCAGACCTCCTGTCCAGGATGATCAGGAATGTTCCTTGGGAGTATTTGATTGAAGGGAGAGCTCCTGTGGACCGACACAGGTGAGCGGCAGCAATAGAAGAAGTCTTGCTATTAAGAATCCCTGGGCGAGGGCTCACTGGCGAGTTCTTACAGGCTTTTTGTGATGTCTGGCCCCCCAGCCTTGTGGAGGTGTTTTTCAACTCCCTTCGGAAGGGTCTCCTTCCTTACTCATGAGGTTGTTCTGTTTGATTTGTTGTCAAAGGGATTAGATCCTCCCGGTTGAGAAACTTGCGCCCCATCGCCTTACTCATGCCATAGAAAGAGCTCTGGGAAGGTTTTGTTTAACCGCCTGTTTCGGTGTGGCACACACTTGGTGCTTCCTCCTCCAACACTGTACGGGGAAGGGTTAGAACCACCTTCTCTGCGTATTGGAGGTCCGGGAGGCTCTGATGCGTTGCAGGACGTGCGAATGGGGGAAAGTACCTACTGTCATGGATCAATCAAACGGCTTTGATAGACGTGATCATAATTATTTATGGTGTTCTGGCGAGATCGGTGTTCCGGGGCGGCAATGTCCATTATATGGCTCAAGTGTTTTGTATGCAAGGAGCAGGTTAGCCTTTCCGCTTGGAATGGCTGGTTGGGGAGAGACCTTTCGGGGTGACTTCAGGAGTCGGCAGGGGTTGTCCCCTGAGTCGCTCTGCCTGTATGTTTTTTTGCCATAGATCCTCTTTAGGAGGCTTGATGGTTATGGATGTTGGCAGGGTTCCACTTGGCCTCCTGGAAAAGCCCTGAGGGTCTCACGGCAAGTACTCGATGCTTCACTCTGTTGGTTTTAGCCAGGACTGAAGGCCCTTGCGGGTGGCGACGTGTTGCAAAGTTATTCGAAGGCTCTGATCCTGATCAACAGGAGCAAAAAATGTGAGGCTTTCTGGATGGGAAGGGAAGGCACTTTAGGCCTTCTGTCCTCCCGGAAATCTTCCCGATCCCTCACCTAAATCTCAAGGTTCTAGGGATCAAATTCGGCCAGGGCGATTTCGACCGAGCTAAATTGGGGGGAGAAGTTGATATCGGCCTCTGCCAAGGGTGGGTTCATGGAAGGGGAGATCCGTCACTCTAAAGGAAAGGGTTTCACTGATTCAAAACTTTTTGATCCCATTTTCTTGTGTCGAGACAGTGTGCCTGTTTTGCCGGAAAATTCTATACAAGGATCAAAATGTCTATTTTTCCAGATGCTCTGGTGGGAAATAGATGAATCTCATCAGAATGTCACCTATCTACGAAGGGAGAGGGGGGGTTGGATATTGTCAACCCCGTTGATTTTTACGAATTACTTTTATTAAGTATAAAACTTCTCTACCTCCTTCTGGAGAAGCTCCTTCGTGGGTAGAATCTTCAGGAATGGGTCGCAACATTTTCTTGGGGACGGATAAATGGGCGCTTAGTAAAGAGCATGCAGTTTCTCATGGGCCTCTCCCACCTTACTATTGATGGGCCCTGAAAGTGATGAGAAATGGAAGCATTGGGGTGGAGAAATTAGGTGGAGGATACTTGTCCTCTGTATTCCAGGAGTCACTTGCTTTAAGAGATTGCCCAGACAATATTTAAGAATAGGGCTTCTTAGTTAATTCCCGTAGGTTAGGGTCCCCCACCAAAGTTTTAGGGAACATTGTCTGGCGTTCCTTTTTCACGGTGAACTCTACGTAAGGGTTAATTTGAAGTATGAAACCAATGTAGTCGGTTTTTGTCCACAGAAGGAGTGCATGGGTTGAGGAAACGATGACCACTTTCTTGCTTCGATGGTCCTTTCAATGTAGAGGTTTACAAAATCGGGTGTCCAGGAAGCTATTATACCCTGGCCTTTCAGGTTGTCTTACCAGGGGTGGGTATACGGTGCACTCTAACAATATAGAGGGCTGTGAGGTGAGCACTCTTTTTTCTTAGTTACTGCATGGCAGGTATTACACTTGGATTGCCGGTGTATAGTTCAAATTAAGCAGAAAGTCCTCCCCTGTGAGGTGGTGGTTTCGGGGGCATCTTAGGGAACTGTGGAAAATTAGGTCTTGAGAGAATCTCCCCCCTCCCCCACCGATGCATGAATAGAAGGGGAGATGGGTTCTCTTTGGAGGGGCCTGTATCTTGACCTCCCATGAGGACTGTTGATGTCTCCGGTTATGGTTTCCGCTGCTAACCCTTTCCTCTTTTTTGCCATACCGTGATATTTTCAAAAAGGGCTCATGACTGGTTTAAGTGAGTAGTTAACGCTTAGAACCCTAGTGTCGTGTCTTATATTGATCTTTGTTGTAATATATTCAACGTCAAGAATTATACTTTCAATATGGAATTATGTTATTTTAATGAAATGTTGTTGTATTTGTCTGAGTCTGTTTGTGTGTGGGAATTTACGGAGTGGGGGTGGGTAAAATTGCAGTTTTTCTTTTAACTTGCTAGTTTGCTTTATATAATGTTGAATGGGTTATGGAATGACTACTCCTCACCAATCTCTGTTAGTATCTACATTCTTTCTTGTTATAAGGAAAAGTTTTTAAGCTTTGTACTGAAGTTCAGACGTGAAAATGTATTTTATTTAAAGTTTTTTTTTTGTTTTTTTTTATTTCATTTTTTTGACTTGTGGAAAGAACAAGGGAAACTTAATAAGTGACAGCAAACTGTCCCTTTGACTTAGTGATGAAACTGTTTTTGCTTTTCCCCCCTCTCCTTTTTTTTTATAACCGTTTACTTTTAACGTGTGTACTTGCTTATTATCGTTACTATTGTGTGGGATCTAAATTATGTATGTGTATGTATGAAATGTTGGAATGTAATCTTCATGGTATTTGTTCTAATAAAAAATACCTAATATACCATCAATAGGGATAGGGGAGAACAGTGGGACCTGTCAGGTACCATATACACTACATAGGGATAGGGTGATGATAAACACGGGGACCTATCCCGGGACCTAATATACACTATCAATGTGATAGGGTGAAAACACGCGGGACACTAACCATGGACCTAAATACGGCATAATAGGGTAGAGGTGAAACCGGGGACACTATCCAGTACCTAATATAACAACTATCCATAGGATAGGGTGAAAAACGGGGACACTATCCAGGTACCTAACTATCACTATCAATAGGGCATAGGGGTGGAACACGGGGACAGGAAGGTGAGTCTTGGTACAAGGGACACAGACAGGTGGGAAGTTGTGAATAGATACTTTATGTTCTGCCTTCATTTCCCACTACAGTAAAAGTCATTGGGACTAAGTGAGTTGGGATCACAGATGCTCCATTTTTAATTCCTTTTTGTCCGTGTGGGTGAAATTGATAATACAAGGCCAAGTAAATATGGTACTCGGTGTGCTGCACGTAGGAACTTAACTTGGCGGTAGCGGTTATGGATTCGCAGTCTTTGTGAACACTCAGCATGAAAATGAACGTCGGTTGAATCACAGGCACCAAGGGGATCCATGTATGATGCGGTTTAAGTACTACATAACATGATGTTAGGCACAGGAGAAAAAAAAATTCTCCCGGTCCCTCTATCTAATGGAGGATTTCCGGTATCTAACTCTAATGATCAAATTGCCCATGTAAAATGCATAAGTGAACAATTAAGCAATGCCACGGAATTCTTTACTCTCTCGTAGAAACCGTGGGCCCCTCTGTCTCTACGGCCAATGTTTCTGTAATTAACCTGTCGTGGCATTTAATGGGAAAAACGTTGTGTTTAACGCAGCGTGGCTCTTTGGTCACCATAATTGTTAAGTAGACCGTCACACAGCAAAATGCTCTGTATTTCTCTTGTGCCATCTTATTGCTCTTGGTCTGGAATGAATGGGGCTTATGTTACGTTAGTGAGTTCATAATAGAATCTACCTGTGTAGGCACTTGGGCCACTTGGCCTGTGTACGAGTTTTTTTTTTCAATAATGGATCAACCTGTGTAGGCACTTGGTCCATTGCCCTGTGTACAATGGGCTGTTTTCAATAATGGATCTACCTGTAGGCTTGGGCCACTTGTGCCGTGTAACGATGGGCTGTTCAATAAATGGATTCTACCTGTGTAGGCACTTGGGCACTGCCTGTGTACGATGGTTGTTCAATTAATGGATCTACCTGTGTGTAGGGCATGGGCCACTTGGTCGGTGTACGAATGGGACGTTCAATAATGGATCGACCTCTGTGTAAGGCACTTGGGCCACTTTGCTGTGTACGATGGGGGTTTTCCAATAATGGATCGACCTGGTAGACACTTGGGCCACTTGGGCTGTGTACGATGGGCTGTCAATATGGATCGACTGTGTAGGCACTTGGGCCACTTGGCCTGTGTACGATGGGTTGTTCAATAATGGATATCACTGTGTAGGCACTCTGGGCCTGGCTCGTGTACGTATGGGTTGTTTCAATATATGTATCTACCTGTGGAGACCACTGGGCAACCTTGCCTGTGTACGTGGGTTGTTCAATAATGTATACTACTGTGTAGGCACTTGGGCCACTTGGCCTGTGTATCCGATGGGCTGTTCATAACTGGACTCTACCTGTGTAGGCACTTGGGCCATTGGCCTGTGTACGATGGGTCTGTTCAATAATGGATCTGACCTTGTAGGCACTGGGCCACTTGCCTGTCTATGATGGGTTTTTCATTAATCGGTGTTCTACCTGTGTTAGACATACTTGGGCCCACTTGGCTGTGTACGATGGGCTGTTCAAAATGGATCTACCTGGTAGGCACTTGGGCCACTGGGCCTGGTGTACGATGGGTTGTTCAATAATGGATTACCTTTGAAGCACTGTGGGCCCTTGGCCTGTGTACGTGGGTTGTTCAATAATGTATCTTACCTGTGTAAGACATTGGTCCACTTGGCCTGTGTACATGGGTTGTTCACATAATGTATCTACCTGTGTAGACACTTGGGCCACTTGGCCTGTGTACGTGGGTTGTTAATAATGTATTTTATACCGTGTAGACATTGGGCCAACTTGGTCTGTGTCGATGGGTTGTTCAAATAATGTATCTAACCTGTGTGGCACTTGGCCTGTGTAGATGGGTATTTTCAATAATGTATTCTTACCTGTGTAGGCATGGGCCACTTGGCTGTGTACGATGGGCTGTTCAATAATGGATCTACACTGTGGTAGGCACTTGGGCCACTTGGCCTGTGTACGATGGGGTTGTTCAATAAGGGATCTACCTGTGTAGTGCATCTGGGCTCATTGGCCTGGTATGATGGGTTGTTCATAATAACGTGTATCACTGTCAGGCCTGTGTACGTGTGGCACTATCTACTGGTAGCGCACTCTTGGCATCTGTGTCGATGGTTGTTCAATAATGGATCTACCGCTTGATAGGACACTTGGGCCCTTGGCCTGGTACTAGGGTCTGTTCAAATTATGGATCTACGTGTAGGCACTTGGGCCACTTGGACCTGTGTGACGATGGGTTGTTCAATAATGGTCTATACCTGTGCGGCACTTGGGCCCACTTGGCAGTGTACGAGTGGGTTTGTTCAATATGGAATCTACCTGTGTAGCACACTTGGGCCACTTGGGCCTGTGTACTGATGGTTGTAATAAGTGTATCTACCTGTGTAGGCACTGTGGCCACTTGGCCTGTGTACGATGGGTTGGTTCAATACAGTATCTACCTGTGTAGACACTTGGCCACTGGCCTGTACAGGTTGTTGATGTCCCTGTGTAAACTGGCACTGGTGTGTAAGTTGGGTGGTCAATAATGGACTCTCCTGTTGTAGACACCTTGGGCCACTGGCCTGTGAACGATGGGTTGTTCAATAATGGATCTACATCGTGTAGGACTTGGGCCACTTGGCCCCTGTGTACATGGGGGTGTTCAAAATGTATCTACCTGTGTAGACACTTGGGCCACTTGGCCTGTTCGATGGGTGTTCAATAATGTATCTGACCTCCTTGTAGGCATTGGGCCACTTGACCTTGTGTACGATGGGTTGTCATAATGGTATCTAACCTGTGTAGACACTTGGGCCAATTGGCTTACTGTGAACGATGGGGTTTTTTTAATAATGGATCACCTTGTGTAGGCACTTGGGCCACTTGCTGTTGTACGATGGGTGTTCAATAAGGACCTACCTGTGTAAGGCACTTAGGCCACTTGGCCTCTGTACGATGAGCGTCAATAATGTATCTTACCTGTGATAGAGAGCTTAAACACACTGGGGCCACTGTGCCGTGTTAATTTGATCCCTTAAATTTGAAGGCTCATCTGATCCTCCGCGAACCCAACTTGTGTATTCACTATCAGGAGGGACCTTAACTGTCCAAGAAGCTTGAGAGAGAAGAAAACCGTTATGCTGGTTGGGTCTGGACAGTCTCATCTTTTGAAGCCATTTCCCGGTTTTTGAGGACTTGATGGATGGAATTGATGGAACGTGTCTGTTTTGATGTTTTCTGTGGGATACCTTTAGTATTGACTGGTTATCCAATGATTGGTTAATTGTCGAGGGTCACATTCTAACAGTTGGAAATCTCAATCGCAACACAGTAGCCATGATTATTCTGGCCAAATGCTTTCACATGTCTTTGTTCCATTATACAAGGTCCAGTGAATGATTGTTGTTTTCCGGTGTTGTGGTAATAAAATTGATATTGTCTAAATGGTCCAGTTCTCACTAACTGAAATTTTGTTGCCGTGTTTTTCTGATCTGGTCAACGCGGTGAAAACTGGAACATTCACATCTTCATCTATAATTATAATAGGACAACTAGGAAGTAATAATACAATGAAATGGAATATGTTTCTCCCCCCCAAGTTCCTTATTCAATGTCGTTCTGGTCTAATTGACCATTTGTCCACATGGCCATACCAATTTCTGGTTTACCTCCCGGAGTACATTGCCAACTTCGGGTGGAGATATTGCCAACCTGTCTTTAAGAGTCTCTAAAAAAAATATGATCTCTTGTGCAAGTTTGTTATAAGACACAGGGTTGTAAAGCGTTTGGCCGTCTGCCGTCCGCATTGGGGGCGCTGTTGTTGTATTTGTTAAGGGAGTCTGGCATAGAATCGGGGCGAAACATTGTAGAGATGGATCCGAATCCAAACCCGGTTCCAAAGCGGATTTCACGGATCCTTCGAAACTTGGACTTTGCAGATTTCTGACTTTTTCTTATTTTTCCAAACCACGTAACAGATTTCAAAAATGGTTCAACATTCTTTTCAGGGAGTGAAAGACAAATTTCCATCATTGCTCTGGACCCAGTGGGGCCAAACCCCGTATCTTGCTTGCACCCCAGGGGGGCCAACCCTTATTGTCTGACCCACGGTGGGCCAAACCCCTTATTGCTCTCGGCCCCACATGGGCCACCCTCTGCACCCACAGTTGGGGGCCAACCCCCTCATTGCTTTCACCCCAGATGGGGCCACCCATCATTGATCTCTGACCCACCCCACACTGGGGCCAACACCTCAGTGCTCTGCACCCACACTGGGCCAGAACCCCTCATTGCTCTTCACCCCAGTGGGGCCCAACCCACTCATTGCCCGCCCCACAGGGGGGCCCCAACCCCTCATTGCTCGGCACCCACAGATGGGCCAACCCCTCATTGCTCTTCACCACAGGGGGCCAACCCCTCATGCTCTGCGACCAACAGTGGGGCCAACCCTCATTGCTTTGCAAAACCCACACTGGGGCCAACCCCTCATTGCTGCTTCACCCCAGTGGACCAACCCTCATTGCTCTTCACCCACACTGAGGGCCAACCCTCATTCCTCTGCACAACCACGGGGGCCAAACACCCATGCTTTGCACCCACCAACGTGGGGCCACCACCTCTTGCTCCTTCACCCACAGTGGGGCCACAACCCCTCATTGCTCTTCAACCACACTGGGGCCACCCCTCATTGCTCTGCAACCCACAGTGGTGGCCACCCCCTCATGTGCTCTTCACCCCACATGGGCCAACGCTCCTATCTCTGTTCCGCCTTCTCTTACCAATAGGGGATCTTAGTCACGCACTGATCTGACAGTCCAGACATGAAACTGGAACCTTAACAAGTCTCAATCCTGACAAATTCATCCAGGTAATACCAATGTTCCAATTGGGGGAGGATCCAGATCGCATTCTTTCTGATTATAACAAGTTTCCTTAGTAAGAGACAGAAACTGTGACATTCAATCACAGAGAGAAAATAGTTCAATAACCCATAGAAAACCCTATGAGTTCAACCTGCACTGATAAGGACATCCCGTTAACGTGGGTGCTTCTGTATAATCCCTATAGGGGCAGTGAATGGAAACTGCAATAATAATTAACAAAACGACTGGGCAATAGGGCATGATGGAAAACGTTATAGACAGAGCGCCCCTACAAACCCGCTTATGTTATTATTTTATAGTGCCAAGACTTATAACCTGTAATACGGATACGCAAAACAAGCATCGATCAGATAGACACAGGACAGATTACAGCAGATAGTAAATCGAAACTATTAACCCCTCAGTACCACACAGGAGGTTATTTCATCCAACAGGTAAAACCATTAAACCCTACATTACCCGACAGGGATTTAGATCCAAATCTGTGACCATTAACCCCTACATTACCAGACATAGTGTTACATCGCAAAACAATAACCATTACACCCTACACTTACCAGACAGGGATTTTTAGATCCAAAACAGTTACCAATTACCCCGTACATTTACCAGAACAGGGATTTAGATTCCAAAACAGTACCATAACCCCCTACATTACCAGACAGGGATTTTAGTATCCAAATCTGTGCCAATTAACCCCTACATTACAGAATGATTTTACATCAACAACAGAAACATTAACCCCACTTACAGAGAGGGAACTTTTAGATCCAAAACAGTGACCATTACCCCTACATTACCAGAGAGGGATTTTAGATCCACAAACACTGGACCCATTAACCCATACATTAAACGACGGGATGTGACACCAAAACAATGACCATTAACCCTACATTTTAACAAATGACCAGGGATTTTAGACCAAATCGTGACCATAACCCTACAATTAACCAACAGGAGTTTTAGGTCACATAAACAATAACCAATTAACCCATACATACCAAGCAGCAGTGATTTTTAGTCCAAAACAGTGACCATTAACCCCACATTTACCAAGTGTGGGATTCTTAGATCAAAACAGAGACTCATAACCCTACATTTACCAGACAGGATTTTAGACCCAAATCTGTGACCATTAACCCTACATACCAAACAGGGAGTTTTAGTCCAAAACAATAAACCATTAACCCCTACATTACCAACAGGAGTTTAGGTCCAAACAGTGCCCATAACCCTACATTACAGAGAGGGATGTAGAACCAAAACAACCATTAACCCTACATTACCAGACAGGAGTTTTGGTCTAAAACATTGACCATTAACCCCTACATTACCAGACAGCATTTTGATTCAACAGTTCCATGACCCCTACATTAACCACAAGGAGTTATATATCCAAAAACTGTGGACCAGTTAAGCCTACATTACCAGACAGGAGTGTTATATCCAAACAGTTCCTATTACCCACTACATTACCACACAGATGTTTTAGAAGCAAAACATTCCATAACCCCATACATTACCAGACAGGAATTTTAGATTCAAACAGTTCCATTAAACCTAACATTACCACCGACAGGATTTTAGATTCAAAACATTCCCATTAACCCTACATTACCCAAAGGAATTTTAGATTCAAACAGTAACCCATTAACCCCTACATACCGAACCAGGAATTGTAGATTCAAAAACAGTTCCCTTAACCCTACTTACCACACAGGAATTTAGATCCAAAACAGTTCTATAAACCCCTACATTACGCACACAGGAATTTTAGATTCAAAACAGTTTCCATTAACCCCTACATTCCAGACAGGAGTTTTTAGATCAACAACCATTCCCATTACCCTGTACATCTGAGCAGTTGGTTTTTAGATCCAAAACATTCCTATTAGCCACCCCTACATTACCACAAGGAATTTTTAGATTCAAAAGCCTACCCTTAACCCCTACATACCAGACAGGCCATATTTAGATTCACAAACAGTTCCCATTAACCCTCATTACCACAAAGGAATTTAATTCAAACAGTTCCTATTAACCCTACATACATTACCAAAGATATTTTAGATGCAAACAGTTCCCATTAACCCTACCATTACCACACAGGAGTTTTATAATCCAAAAACTGGTGACCGTTACCCTACATTACGCAGAAAGAGTTTATATCCAAAACTGTGACCCATTAACCCCTTACATTACCACACACGGAGTTTGGGATATAAAACAGTAACCAATTACCCCCCTACATTACCAGACCAGGATTTTACATTCAAAACAGTGACCATTAACCCCTACATTACTACACAGGAGTTTGGGATTAAAACAGTAACCATTACCCCACATACCACCAGGAGATTGATATAAAGCATCTCCAATTAACCCCTACATTACCACACAGGAGGGATCTGATATTAAAACAGTGACCATTAACCCCTACATTACCACACAGGAGATGAGAATAAAACACAGTTCCATAACCCCTACTTACCACACAGGAGTTTAGTATAAAACGTGACCATTAACCCCTATATTACCAGATACAGAAGTTGAGATCCAAACGATACCATTAAACCTCTACTTAGTCATCAATTAGGAGTTTTAGATCCAAAAACTGTTCACTATAACCCCTACATTCCACACAGGAGTTCGAGATATAAAACAGTGACCATTAACCACACTTAAAAAACCACACGGATTTTATATTCAAAAACAGTTAACC